>CATIWM010045445.1:0-35620 GCA_949671775.1 Mallotus repandus
GTGGCTTTAGATTAATTTGGGTTGTATGTAATTAAAATTAGAGTTAGAAATATCACAGAATGTTCGTTTTTTATTTGTTATTTTTAATATTATTATTTTGGGCTTGTTTGTTATTTTGATTCGTTTTGGACCCCAAGCCCACATGTAGGTCTAACTTACTTAATTAATAGGCTTTAAAATTGGTTTTAGATTTAATTAAAAACAACTTAGGCCCATTAGGTTAATTTAGATTTTAGGCCCATTTTTTAGTTAATTAAAAGTAACTTGGACTTAGTTCAGCCCATTAATAAAGCCTTCTTTATAATTTGTAGATTTAAGATCATTTCATTTAATTAAAATCGATGAGAATTAAGCCTATTTATCCATTTTTTCTTTTAAAAATTAATAAACTTAGGCCCATTTTCTTTAGAATTAAAATAAATAGATTTAGGCTCAGTAATCATCAAAATGTAGGCCCACTTTTAGTTCCATTTCACTTGTAAATAAAACATGTAGATTTAGGGACGTTACAACTTAAATGCATTTTTTACGTGCTTTTTCATGGATTGGTTGCCTTAGGGTTAGATGGATGTTCAATTAGGGTTTAATGAAATTGCATATAATTAGGGAATAAGATAGTAATTCATAAAATAATTCTCAATGAACACAAGACTAAAAGAAGTTGGTATTCCGTATCCACCACTTTCGATTTGTCCCAGTTATTACCATGGGTGACGACTCCTCATCTCCATGATATGTCTTTGTGACAGTGGTTAGTGTGTTCCCTAAAGCCCTGAGCTCAAACAGTGTTGCGGTTGCAATAAACTTGGGCGCGCGCTAAACCCGTCGTCTACACCTACCCCTTCCTCTAGATCGCGGGGCAGGGGGAGGAGCTTTATCCTTAATGGACTACTCACCATCATCATATGTTGCATCTATAATAGGAGCATTTCTTACTTTCCTCCTCATTCTGAAAAGACACAAAAACTAAGAACATTCAAAACACAACAAGGGAACTGACATATATGTAGAATTATAGAAGCAACGATGGCAACAATTAACATTTATTACCCTAATTACCGCAGTAGTTCAAGAAAAGACAGATTCCAATAACCTAAAGATCAACAAATAAACTGTTGCTCTGATACTAACTTTGTCACGACCTGAACCCAAAGCACATGATGGACACTAGGGAATGTGAAAGCGTGAAGCTTCGAAACCCGTAGTAAGCCTTAGAAAATTTTCACATAAGAATAAAGATACATATATCTCCATCACAATACAAGTTATATAAGTTCTTTAACTAACTACTATGGTATTTAGAATTCAAATACATAATATTTTAATCAAATAGACCTACGTAAAGCAACTGGTGAAGAATGAACCTGGCGTAGAGGGGAAGGACTAGCAGATGACTCCCAAGATCCTGGAAAAATAATTGAGGGGAGTCAGACCTCACTGAGTGAATTAATAATATAACATGCATGTTGGTTTTAAAACTCTTGTTTAAAAACCAAAAGATCCGTTAAATAAATAAATATTAAAAAATCATAAATTATATTAAAATTATTTTTATAAAATATCTTTTCAACACTATAAATTTCCTCACATAAAAATCATATGAATTAAAACTTTGGTGGAAAAATATGGTTAAACCTTAAAGCTCAATCCACTATTGATGTCCCGAGAGAGTAAGCTCAACCGAGTTACATCTTAACTCCAGCCTAAGAGAACAAGCTCTACCGAGCCTAACTCAACCACTGCCCAAGAGATCATGCTATACCGAGCTAACCACTGCCCGAAAGTACAAGCTCCACCGAGCCAATTTCACACATCACTGCCCGAGAGTACAAGCTCCACCGAGCCAATTTCATATCTAATAGACACAAGAACATACCAGTGCACATATGGTCTTGGTGACACCCATTAGGTAGCACGTTCTACCAATTTCTCCCAAAATCATATTTATCTCATAAATAAAATACAGTATAACTAAAACATCTTCCAATAATAATAAAATGAATATCTCATGTGGCCTATCAAATAATATAACCCAACAAAATGCACAATAATATTTATGCCACATTTTCCGAAATCTTTAACAATAATAAAATAAAAAACATGCTTGCAGCTAATATTCATAAGCATAATTCAATATATATATGTGTTCAACTTTATTATTATTTTTATCGCGTAAAAACTCTCATTTATATATCCATCTCAACAGACATTTTATAAAATTAACTCACATATGGAGTGTGCTGGGCGATGCGTTCTCGGCTGCCTAAATGCTATTGCTCTCATTTCAGAGTTCTCTAAAATAAATAATATTTATTTAAAACATGCTTATATAATATAACAAATAAATTCATAAAAATTCCCAAAAATTCCAAGAAAAATTACGAAAATCAAACAATTCCCAAAAATTCATAAAAATTCCCAAAACTTCCTAAATATGACATTTGAGGCTACTGGATATCGTTTTGGTGAACTAAAAGAATTTAGATGGAAATTAAGAAATTTCCACCGAAATTATTCTAGGATTTTTAATTCAAAATCTGTGAGGAATCAGACCTTACCCTAGTAACAAAAATTAATCCTCATAATTTATACTATTTATTAAAATTAAAATTAAAATTTTTCAGGCTGGTCACTATTCCTCATCGGAATCCGGTTAGGACTTGCCAGATTTATCTCCCAAAAATCATTATTTACACAAAACAGATGTTCAAACATGTTCCTAGCATCAAGGAGAACCTAAATATGTCCGCAAACACTTAAATTAATAACCAAATTTATAAATTGGGTTAAAATTAGACATTTACCGATCAAGCTCTGATCAAGCACCAAATGACAACACCTAGATGTGTGGTTAGTCTCTTTCGACTCCTAACAATGAGAGCAGCTTGCTAGAAGTGACCACAGCAGCTAAAAGTTGCCAAAAAAGATGGTTTCCTCGCCAGAAGCTCAAACTGAAACTTTGATGATTAAACCGATTTACTCAGGGTGAATTTTCACAAAATAAAATTTATAGGAATGTAGAGGTTGAGAAGTTCTTATGTTTCAAATTTCACGGCAAACGGATGTTGTTTGGTAGGTGAACGGAGTGGGAGAATACGATGGTGCTACAATGAACGTCGGGGAAGAGTTCAGGGGTCTCTCAGCATTTTTCACGTCTGCCAAATATACTGAAGAGAGACTGGAAAATTACCATTTTAGTCCCCATATTTTTGGCAAAAATTCCACTTGGTTCTCCTACTTTGGATGTCCAGATAGTTGCTAGTAGTTATATGAGTCAATCCCTTTTATACTAGAGAATTGCTAGTAGTTATCTATGTTAACACCATACCATGAAATAACAACCACAAAACAACCCAACAACCCATTAACAACAACCACCTAGTAATAATATAAATATTTATGGGTTATTACACTGACTATATTGCAAGAGCTACTGATATGCTTCGTAACACCGGTGCCTGGTCCTCCGGTCTCACTCAGACGGTCGGCTTTGGTCTTAATAGACTTCTCTTTCCAGTCGGGAGTCTACTAATGGACCTATCACCTATTCCAAATATCCTATTGGACACTATATGGCTTGACAGCCTTCTTTCTTCAATTGTACAACGTCTTGTTGTATAAAGTTCCATATATGGTCCACCATTGACAGTAGATGTGTCCCTCCTTGGACTCAGGCCAACAATATGCTTTTCACATAAATAAAAATAATTTATATTAAATATAATTACATAAAAAAATAATAAATATATAATATATAAATATTAACATAATTAAATATTAAAGATATTAGAAATTTTTGTTTTCACCTTGAAATCCTCTCAATAGAAGTTCTTGAAGTCAGTGGGCATATCACTCCAAGTGTACCCAGTCTGATACTACCTCTAATGTATCTTCGATGTTATATAATTATTGATAGAACAACTGTCAGGAGTGAATCTATTAACAAAATTACACAAGTTTGTCAATATTTATACTTGATATTTATTTTTATTATGTATACGTAAAAAAAACTGTTAATTAATTTATACTTACTTGTCACCATCAACACTTATTAGTATCCAGATCAGTGTGTGATCAAACTCTACAGAGGCAAGAAATGTTGTTGGTGGGCGGGTGGGGGGAAGGGGTGTAGGGAGAGAGAGATGAGAAGTAGAGGGAGAAGGCTAAGAAGGATGGGGTTGAGATGGCTGAGAATGGGAGGGGGGAGGAGTGACAAGGGAATGAGCATCATCGCCGAATTGCGAACAGGTGTCTAAGATGATGCAGGGTAAGAAGAAGGTGCGAGTCATGGTTGTGATAGTCCAATACCTGACACCGGTAAAAATAAAGGATGCACGACGTCTATCCAAATCTGCATCCAAAAATTTCAAAAAATCAATGAAATTTTGGCATAGTTTCTTCTGTTACTCTGCTCTGCTATACCTCGTAAAGAAGCCAAAAATTATAAAATCAATTATTTAAACATGCAAATAAACAACACTTCTAAATATTCCGCCTTATACCACCAACTACTTCACATTCACAATAGACTTCTATTATTAAATTGTGCATGATATAAATATCAAACAAACCAAATAATTTTACTAAATAAATTGAATTAAAAAATTTTAAGTTTATGATAAATTGAGGTTGTGTGTCTTTTGGATAATGGTTAATTTATATGTAGGTTTGACAAGATCAATCAACACAAAAAAATACAAACATCATCAATAAACTTTAATAAGAAATAATTACACGATATCACTCAAACTTGTTATGATTCTCGTGTAGATATTTCACACCAAAATTTATTGTCGATGTGTGTGCTTTTGAGTTAATTGATCGAGCCAAAACTGCATTTATAGGCACCATTTCCCAAAACACACAAATTTGCCTCGTACAACTTAACTTCATGAAAATTTAATGATAAATTCACAATATTTTCTCTAAATATTTTCTCTAAATATCAACAAAAAAATTTCTCTAAATATTTTCTCTAATTATGTATATTCTGCCTATTTAACTAAATGAAAATAATAATAAAACTAACTAATTTTATAAAATTGAACTAAATTGACTTAAAAATAAATAAAATATCTAAACTAAAATAGCTCAATTCTCTAAAAACAAACTAAAATAACTAAATTCTCTAAAAATAAATAAATTATTTTTTTCTAAATTCACAAAACAATTAACAAAAATACATAAAATTCATAGATCACAATCAAAATATTGACTATATATATATAGATATAGACATTTGATCAACAATGTTGGAGAGGCCAATTGAAGGTGGTTGAGCCGAGGGGTTGGCGCCGGTGATGGTTTAAAAATGGGGAAAACTCGGTGGTGAAGGCTATAGGGACGGCGATGGTCGCTTTGAAGACGATGGTTGTGGTGGCTTCATCAGTGGTGGTTGGTTTTAGTGGCGGTGGTGGTGGCTTTGTTAGTGTTGTTGGTGGCGATGGAAAGAAAGAGAGAAAGAGGTTTTTTTTTTTAATTTTTTCCTTTCTACCGAAAGAGGAAAGGAAATATTTCACTTAACCCCAAAATTCAACGATGGACAATATATATATATAGACATTTGATCAGCGATGTTGGAGAGGCCAATTGAAGGTGGTTGAGTAGAGGGGGGTGGTGGCGGTGACGGTTTAAAAATGGAGAAAACTCAATCGTAAAGGTTGTGAGGACGGTGATGGTGGCTGTGAGGATGGTGGTTGTGGTGGCTGGTTTTAGTGGCGGTGGTGGTGGCTTTGTAGGTGTTGTTGGTGGCGGTGGAAAGAAAGAGAGAAAGAGGTTTTTTTTTATAAAAAAAATCCCTTTCTGTCGAAAGAAGAGAAATGTTTCACTTAACCCTAAAATTCAACAATGGACGAGTCCGTCCGTGAATTTTAAGGTTTCCCACCTATATCCCATTTACGATGGACTAACATATATGTCACTAATTAATGACGGGCGATAAATCCGTCGTTAATCAATGATTAACAAAGTGGCACCAAACTGCCGCCAAATATTAGCGAGGGTTTTGCCTATCTATAGTTAAATTCATCGCTAATTACTTTACATTTGTTTGGTATCTACTATCCGTAGCTAATCGAATGTTAATTACTGACGGATTTAATCCGTCACTAATATTTGTCCTTATTTTGCCTGTTTTTAGTGGTGATAATTTTATGAATTACATTTAAAAATGTTTATTTAATGTGTAGTTTATAAAATTTATTTGAAATTTTAATTTTTTAAATTTATAAAATTACTTATAATTAAATCAAATTCTGACAAAATAATTAAAATTTTAAATGAATTTCATATTATTAGATCTATACTTAAGATTAAAATAATTCTTTTAGTGTTTTTGTTCTAAAATACTACTATTACTTCATTTTCTACCATTTTAATACATAACATTAGTTTAAAAAATATTCTTTATAAAATAAAAAAATTAACAAATTCAATGCTATATATTAAATACAAAATTAATTTGAAATGAATTTTATAACATATATATTTAAATTAAAATATATAAAATTAATGGCACTTCTTTTGTAAATAAAGTTTTAAAATTTAGTTAAAGTAAATAATTTTTAATAGGATAGACCGAAATTACCTAAAAATTTCAAAAAAAAAAAATCTCTAATAGCCAAGTTTCAAGATTTGAGTTATAGATTACCATGAATGGTTCTAACCTTATTAATTAGACAATGGAAATTGTGTGGTGAACGAGATCACTGGTCGTCATTGTCTAGACGATGAAAAATTTATTCCTGTTGGTCCTGTTGGGGACAAAAAAAAAAGGTATGGCAAGCAAAAGCCCTTTATGCAAATGGAAACATTCTTGTATTTCCTAAACTTGGATAACAGCAAAATACATGTTGATTGAATTATTTTACTGAAAATACTTACATTAGGGACACCTTCCAAATTCATTTCTCTTTATTTTTCTTAATTTATTCTTAAAATTAGATTTAATTTAAATTTTAAATTTAAATTTAATGAGATGTTGTGTATAAATGTGGAACTTATCCAAAAACCTAGCCTGCTAAGAGCTTAATGAATCTCCAAGAATACTTGAGCTACACACCACTAGACAAGTTTCCATTTTATACCTTTTCATGGTAGAAATTTTCATGGCATCAGGTTCCAATTCCTTGAACCAAAAAAAAAAAAAATAAGATATGTATCTTTTGGAGTTGCCACTATTCTTTCAGCAATTTGTTCCATTTCTTATCAACTTCACAACTTGTATACTGAGACGGCAAAATTTTTCACACAGATATGTTCTCCATTTTCTGGATGCGTATACCTATAGATATGATGTGCATATGTAATATAGCATTACGTAGGCAGCCACATTATTTGGATTTTTATTTGAAAGAATCTTGTAATGGAAATAAACCTAATTGATACAAGAAAAATTCGTTTTCATGAGTGTACCCACCAATTAAGTTAGTGTGAAATAAAAAAATTAACTAAATGAAAAGAAAATAATGTTCTTGTGCTGGATCATCATCCTGAGATTCCATCTAACATGATTCCAAGATGTGCCTAACAATTCACAATTCTCTCAAACAAGAAAAATGGTGTTTAATGTATAAGAATGTGATAAAAATGGTGTACTTGATGCTAGTCAAAAGAAAAAAAAAATTCTATCTTCTTTTACATTTACAGGCTATTTTTTCTTTATTTTTTTTTTTCATTCTAAAACTTTTAGAGGAAGGAAGTTTTATAATTTAAATTCATGATTTTTTGCACTACCAAGTAGATGTTTGGGTATTAAATTGTTAAGTTACCAACTTGAGTTTATGCATGAAAAATGTTATTATTATCAGAAAGTAATAAAATACCAATGCATTTTATCAATGTGTGTGTACATATATATGTACAATTTAATGTATGAAGAGAGAAAATATAATGTAAAATTAAAAATTATCTAGTAAACATGATTTATTAAAAATTATTTACGTTGAGTAGTGCAGTGGTACAACTCTATCACTCATTTCAAGACATTAATAAATCAATTGTTCAATTTTTACCTGTTAAAAAAAAAACAAATACATGAATATTGTTAATGTTTTTTTTTTAATTCAATACATTATGGTGGAGACTGGAATTGAAACTGAGTCTTCCACCACTTGAAATTTTGGCCATACATATTTATGAAAATTGGAAGATTCATGTCTCTTGCACACACTTGATTAGAACAAAAAATTGAGGAGAGAAAAAGATGGGCATGAAAAGAAAAAAGCAAAAGGCTGCTTGGTGAATAACTTGGGTGGCAAGATATTATATTAGATTTGGGTGCAGAATTTGGACAAATTGTGTAATGAAATGATATCAACAATGACAAGAACAAAAATTAAGAGAAGATTCTATGAGCTGAATGTGAACACCTTCCTGGGCATGTACATTACACACATCACATGCTAACTTCAAACCAAATCTATTAATTGGAAAACAACTTCTAATGTTAGAATTGCCAACCCCTGGCCTATTTTATATGGAACATACCTAAAGGAATTCTTTTATTTTATTCAAACAGTTTCTAGATATATATATATGTGTGCTTACTTTTACAAGGTCCTTTAGTTGGATGACTTGAGAATTACAATTGGTATTTTACAGAAGGTCAAAGAATTTCAGATAAGTTATCTTTTTTTCTTTTTAAAGTTCGATATTTGGTAATTATATAAATTATTATTATTTTGAAATTTGAATCGAATCAAATTCATAAGAAGAATTCAAGTACTTATATTCAAGATTTGAATTTAAAATTTTATTTAAAGATGTAATTGGTATTTTATGGAATTTAGTTGTATATCTAAGTGAATATATTTTTTTTCAATGAAAACTTTTGTAGCATTCATTTTCGATTCTAACTTTTAAATTTTGTAAAATTATTTATTACTATATCAAATTTTTAAAATTTTTAAATGAATTTATTTCATAAAATATTTATTTAAATCAAACACACTTTACTAATAAAAAATTATTTGTAAATTTTATTTAGAGTTCATTTGAAAATAAAATAAATTTTTTAGTAGAATTGAACCAAATAAAGTGCAAAAAAATTCAAATTTATGATCATTTGAACCAATAGATATTGATTACTAGTTATTTTTTAAATATTGCTAGAGGCAAGATATTATTATGACATTATTATTATTATTATTATTATTATTATTATTTAAAAGAAAATTAATATTTCTTATTAAGTAATCCAGCAATATTTAAAATTATTTAACCTCTTTATAATAATTAAAAAATAATTTAATCAAAAGTTACAAGGAAAAGATTTCTTTTATTCATACATGCATTAATAAAAAAAAATTTATCACAATGCAAAGCTTTGAACTTTTTATAAGGAAACAAAAATGTGACAATTAAAATTTTGATTTCCTGCAAGAAAAAAAAAATTTATCCTATTTTTTTAAATCACTTGTATTCAGAATTTATTGGACTCTTTGACTAATTCGATTCTATCCGGGCAGAACTATAAGGATGGCAAGCCTCCTAACAACTTATTTAACGCAACTACGTACATTCGAGACCTAATTTAAACTAGAACAACTCTCTATAGCAGTTGATCCAATCAATTATTGGTATTTATCCTATGTTTTTAACATAAGCACAGCCTCAAGGCTGCATACAAATACAAGCAAAAAGACTGAAAAACTATAACCAAGTCTTGTGCAAAAGAAAAAAAAAAAAACCATTAAACCTAAAGCACACTATATATAGATATAAGCAATAGCAGACCTATCTCCAGCCTTGAGTTTCACCTTGAGTTTCACTCCAAATCTCCATTCAAGCCCTTACGATTAAATTGTGAATTAACTTTAAATCAACATTTTTATGTATTTAGAACTAATTACTTGATAAAAATTCAAGAAGAAAATAATATGTCTTAAGCCCAATTAGAGAAGAAAATGTAAAAAAAACATGATTTGATTTTTTTTTTTTAATTTTAAAATATGAGAACCATATTGAAAAGATGTTGTAATTTTCAGAGCTAAATCATATTTTAAATTTACGGTGATTTTTTTAGGTTTTTAAGTTGAATTTTTTGGATCAACTATGATATAGATGAATTAAAATTATTTTTTTTATTTTTTTTATCAAAACTACTGATATTCAAAGCGCATTTAATTTTAACAAATTCAATTTAAGTTGGACAGAATTATAAGGACGATAAAAAAAATTTAATAATTAATTTAATATGATTATATATATTAAAATTCAAATTCAAAATATAATTTAAATGAGGACAGCTATCTACTTCAACAACAGTTGTTGATAATTTCCTTTCATTTTTACCCTCTAAAATAAGTGATTTGAGGAAAGACGTGCAATAATAAAAGATAGACCCTATGCTTTCCCAACATTATTTTAAGGAGTACTCCTTTTCTTTGTTTAAAAAGTCAGTATATCATTTTTAAAAACATTAACTGAATTTTAATTTTTATATATAAAATTAAAAGTGTTTTTTACTGTTACTGTATTTTAAAATAAAGTAATCTATTTTATTTTAATTTATGAAAACTGTAAAAATTTTATCTTTTTTTTTGTAAAGTAATAATATTTTTTTGTAAGTATAAGAATTAGTATTTTTTTCATTATAACTTGATAAAGTTTTTTAAAATTTGACTCTATAAATAAATAAATTTTGTTATGAAATTAATTTATATAACTATAAAAAGTTTTTTTTTAAGTATTGGTGCCATTTTAATAATAGAAAGTGGGGTAAACTACAAAAAAATTCACCACCTTTAGTGTTTTTTGCAATTTCAACATGTTTTTTTTTTATCAATATCATTCACCACCTTTCTAATTTTTACAATTCGAAGTACCGATAAACTCTCAGAAAACAATTAATAGGCATAACGGTCAAAATTATCTTTAATTTTTTAAATAGGATCCGCGTGCTAAGATTTCAAAACACAATTTGAAATAGTTTTATCTACCCATTTGTTTTGGAAATTGAACCATTTAAAATGGTACATTTTAAAATTTCAAGATCTCATAAACCGTACTATTTTTGTATATTAGATCCTATATAGGTTCCACGAAAAAAACTAAAAACAATTCCAATTGATATATCAGTTTAATTTCAAGTTCAAGTTTTTCGGTGTTAGAATTGCAAAAATTAGAAAGGTGGTGAATGACATTGCTAAAAAAAAAAGATATGTTAAAATTGTAAAAAGCGCCAAAGGTAGTGAATTTTTTTGTAGTTTACCCTAGAAAGTGTTCTTTTTTCAAATTCATATTTTGCAAAAAATTTATTTTAGTTTCTAAGAAAATTATTATTTTTTGTGAAATAAAATTATTTTTCCTAAGTGTAAGAATTAATTTTTTTTATTATAACTTGATATATTTTCATAAACTATCACTATTTTTTGTTAATTTAAAATATTTAATGTAAAGATAATTATAATAATTTTACTTATATAATTATAAAAGTTAATTTCATAAAAAGGATTTTTGTAATAGAAGAACAACTTAACTAAATAATGTCAAATTATAATGAAAAATATTAATTAATATTTACAAAAAAATTATATTATTTTATAAGAAATTAATATCATTTTCATATTTTTTTGTGAATTTAAATAAATTTTGTTTAATAAAGCACATTACTTTATTTTAAAATATAGTAACTGTAGAATGCCCCAAAATTAAATAGTACACATACATTAATATAAAAACAATTTTATATTTATATTTTTATCTTAAAAATAAAATTAAAATAGAGGTTAATTATAAAATTTAATTTTAATGAGGTGTTGCACATTTAAAGATAAATATGAAAAAATAAGAAGAAAACTTGAAATAAGCTGCTCCAGTTTTTGTTTGCATGAATTATTATTTACGCGTATGGTTTACTATATTACACTACTTGTTTTCTAACATTTCAAATTTATATTATTTCTCCCTTCTATTTTGTGAAATTTTACTATTTAATCCTTTCATTAAATTTTTTATTATAATTACTGTTAATTGATATAAAAATTACTAAGTAAATATTATTTACCCCCTCCATATGACTATATTATACTATTTGCTCCTAAATATTTAGACATTATATTTTGTGTTACTAAACTAATTTTTTTAGAATTTAAATATAAAATGATAATTATATCATATAAATAAAAATATAAAATATCTAATTTTAATTTTTAAATTCCAATTAATTAGTATTAGTTTAAAATATATCTACTTAAATATTAACTAAATTATTTATGTTGCATTAAAAAACTAATAAAATCAATTCTCTTTTTAATTTTAAAATCTAATTTTTTTAATTTTAATTGGTAGTTTCAATTGCTGGGTATACAAATTAAATTATTTAACATTAATAATTTTTTATTAATAAATATAGTTTTATATACTCAATAATTTAAACTAATAATAAATAAAAATCGTATTTTGAAGTTATAAAGAAAATTTACTTGTTTAACTTCTTGTGCAATATAAATATTTTAGGTTAATATTTAATTAAAGAAATTTAAAATTGGAGTAATTAATTGTTATTTGATTAAAATTTTTATTAAATTAAAATTAAAACTAGCTATTTTATATTTTTATTAAAATATTTTAATAAAATTATCATTTTTATAATCAATTAATGATAATTTTAACATAAAATTTATTAAATAATTAGTTTAATGATAAAATATATCTTGTAAATTTTAGGAATAAATAATATAATATATTTAAATAAAGAACTTAAATAGTCTTTACTGGAAGATATCATGTCAGTTAATGTTAATTACGACAAAAAAAATTGATGGAAGAAATAAATAGTATAATTATGTAAAATAGAAGGATAAGATAATATAAAATTTATGTATTTGGACTAAGTTATATAATATAGAAAATTATTAGGATAAATAATAATTTACCTTTTTTAAGTAATTATTTTTTTCGAACAACAACAACAGTATTATATCATAAATTAGCAAATAGTACATATAAGCAGGTTTTACACTGAGAAAATTTAGCACTAAACAAAAGATGATTGGAACAAGGAGCACACTATTGTTTTTCAACATTAGGAAAACCCTAATGTATTGAGGAAAACACAACTACTGCCTTCAAGAAGCGGTGGCAACAACAGCAATCCGGTGCTCTTCATCAATACATACTTGCTTAAGTTGAATATATCTTGGACTGATTATGGTGAATATGTCCAGAAAGATAAGAAACAGTTTCAAGCTAAGAAACTTCAACGTCAAAAGGCACTAAATTTTAAATATCACTGGAGAATACAACCTCCGTCTATGAAGTAGATTGGAGGGAGTTCTGAGAACGTCTTCCATCTCATAATCCAAGCCGAGCAAAATTCAAGCAAAACTGAGGATAACAAATTTGCTTGGCTTTCTGTATAAAAAGTTGAACAAACCATACACAAACAACATGACTATCTATCACCAGCTATAGCTATTATTATTTGATATGAAACTAAAAAATTAGAAAAGAAAAGAAAAGAAAATAGAAGAAAATAGTTAAAGACGATATAAACACAAAATGGCATTGTCCACTGAGAGAGAAAATAGATGTGCCTTTTCCAAACTTTTGGGTTAGTAATTATTTAGAGTAATACAAAATAACAAACTGAATAGAAGTCATTGTCAGGAAATAAATAAATTTTGAGAAAATGTCATTCAAATGATCAGTCAGTTCCACCGCTCAAGCAAGCTCGTTCAATTATTTTTTGTTTTTACCTTAATCCAATCCATTTTATTAACAATCACAGAGTATATGATGTATGTGATAGAAAAAAAAAATTTAACAATCACAGAGTTAAGGCATTCAATTTAAAATTTTAAAATTTTAAATTTTTATTTCATTTTCACTTATAATTTGGAGAAACTTACAATTTACATTTTTTAAAAAATTGTTTGATTGTGTTATACCTGATGATTAAATTTATAACATTTAAATGCATAGTTTATTTTTATTAATTAACACTTAAGTATAAAATATATAATATATATTATAAATCTGACCGTTAAATATAATTAATATTATTGACAAAAATTGTCATGAACTTGCTTTCATTTGAAACAAAAAAAATAGAATCCATGAATAAGAGATTATTCTTTGGAGAATGTCAAAATTACATTTCTTCAATTAGATTTTTTTTTTTAAGTATTAACTACCTTTTTAAATTTTTTAAATTTTAAAAAAAGTCTCATAATTTTGCTCATAGTACAAAATTAAATTTATAACTTTTAATAATATACAATAAATTTTTCCAAACTTAACTATTTAATTTTGGATCCAATTACATCTATTAGTATAGCAATAATTTGCACTATATATATATATATATTAAATTTTAAGCTCCAAAGTTATTATATTCAAAATTTAACAAGTATCCCTCTTCATAATTCAGGATTCACCTCTACAAGTTTATGAGTTAAATTATTAAAATTCATAATATTTTTTTATAATAAATATAAAAAATATTATTTTAGAATACACATGTTCTATTTTATGTTTCATTTTCATAAACAATTATGTCTTTTATTTTAATTAAAATATCAATTTTAAACTATTTTTT
The DNA here is from genome assembly GCA_949671775.1 of Mallotus repandus. Classification (NCBI taxonomy): domain Eukaryota; kingdom Viridiplantae; phylum Streptophyta; class Magnoliopsida; order Malpighiales; family Euphorbiaceae; genus Mallotus; species Mallotus repandus. Next base: position 14,543 of record CATIWM010045445.1, read on the forward strand.
ATTTTATTTATTTAATTATTTATTATCATACCTATATATATAGAGAAAGAGAGAGCAACAACTTATATTTAATTAAATTATAATTTTAAATTATTATAATTATTTAATTAATTATTTTAAAAAATATATATTATTTATAGTCTATATAAACTGCGAATTCATGATTAATTTTATTAATATTCTGCACTTAATTATAAGTAACTCTAATATATTGAGCGCAAGAAAAAAAAAAGTGCTTAATTAATAATGCTTTGTATCGCGTAGTGGCTCTCAAAATCCCAGAGAAAGCAAAAAATTTACCCCTTATTTAGTTTAATTTCACTTAAAAATTTATTTTGTTCACAAATAAATTTTAAATAAAATTTATTAAAATTTATTTGAACCAAATATATTTTATCAATAAAAATGAATTTAGTGTTAAGTAATTGTACAAAATTAAGAAGTTAAAATTGAAATTGAATTTACAAAATTTTTATTTAAACAAAACAAATTCACTTAAATTTGTAAATAAATTTTAAAAAATTTTATTAAATTCATTTAAACTAAATATACACTTAAGTTATATCTTAAATTTTCTTTTAGTATCTAATGAAACAAAAACGTGTGTTCAAAAATAAAATATATAAAAAATTGCCAACTCATTGTTGGGGCCAATCTATTTATTTCCTCGAGGGATGTTTAAAAATTAAAGATTGTTTTAACATTATATGATGAACGATTGAAATCCAGCATGGATGGATAGTAACATGTACTTTTTTTTTTTTAAGCAAAAAACAACATGTACTCTTGCCATATAAATAGGCTGCAAATTGGCTGATTTATTAATATCGTTCAATCCCTTATAATAAAAATCGTTTAATAAATAAATTGAGTTTAAATTATATAAAATTTAATTTGTAAACAAATTTTAATAAAAATTTATTAATTAGTTCATCATTTTAATGTGTTAATAATTTAATATAAGATAAATAAAATATATAATTTTTATTTACAAAAAATATAAAAAATATTTGAAAAAATAAATTACTGAAATAAAATTATAATTTTTATCAAATATATTACAACTTATTTAGTAATTGATTTATTTTAAATTTTAATGAATAATTTTAATTTATAGTTTATATATTTTTAGATTCATTTAGACTGTTTAAATTTATGAACACCTCACCCATATTAAGTGATATAACAAATTTAACTTGATTATAAATGAATCAAATTCGAACCGGTCAAAATTTAGAACCAATTCAATTGAATTACAGCCCTACATGCAATTAAGGGTAGCTTATGATTGTGTTTATTTCACAATTAAAACATGCTTGTAACAATACCTGTGTCTTTATAGAGCTCTATACAGACAAATTGGTGAGAAATAAGAATAATATTATAATCAGCACCCTATATTCTTCTTTTATTATTTGAATAAAAACTAATAGGCCATAATTTGACCATGCTCAAAATTTATAGTAATTTAAATTTCCTTTATTCAATTTGATGATACTAAAATTTTATACTAGTTAGAGGATAAGAGATTTGAGTCCTTATAAATTTTAAAAAAATTCCCTTATATAAAGCATTTTTTTTTATAAAAAATAAATTTATTCAGCCTGTAAATCAAATCTAAATTAAAACAGAAAATTACGCGTATATTTAATTTCTGATACAATAGATATGAGCTAACATTATCGTTCATAATCAATTCAATTTTTAACCGAACTGATTAAACCTCACCTCTAGACGAAAGAAAGAGAATTCATAATTTTCAAGGATAGTTTTGTTTCAGTTTGCAAGAAAAATTATAATTTAAACGTACGTTATAATTATTTATTTTAATGTTATTTGTATAAAGTTATAAATTATAAAAGATAATAATTATATAAGAAAGAAACCATTTTTCTCTGTTTAGAGCAAATAAATCGTGGCAACAGTAAGTTGTATGCACCAGATGTAATGAGCAACTTTTTTTTATTTATTTATTTTTAGCACTATGGTGATCAGTAGCAGCACATGTTTATAGTGGAAAATACATGAGGAAATTTTATCCACTAAGCAAAAGCTTGTTGTGTCATTCTCAATCTTCAAAAATAACAAAAGTATATCTGTCATTGTTTATACTTAATTATATTTATTTATTACGTTTGTGGTAATATGCTAAGTTAATTGTATAATATTTGATTATTTATTTTTTTATTATTTAAATGCAAATTATCAACTCTTCATAGATCATCCGTCCAATAATAAAATATAATATATTTGATGATGATTTTTAAGTTACGTAACAATATTATAATATAACCCTTAAAAGAAATTGCCCATTTTACACATTCATATAATTTGAAATTTTACCATTACAATAATAAAAATAATTTAATTATAGGTATTTTTAAGTGCATAATTTGACTGCTACCTATATATATATATATATATATATATACACGTTAAATGTTGAGTTCTAAAATTATTAAATTCAAAATTTAACAAATGTCTCTCCTCATAATCTAGTATCCACTTTTAAAGGCTTGTGTATTAAGTTATTAAAATTCATAATATTTTTTTATAAAAAAATTTATTTCATTTTATTATACACATGTTTTATTTTATGTAAATCACTCTAATTCTATTAAATCCAAAACATTACTCTTTATTTCCATAAAAAATTATATCTTTTATTCTAACTAAAACATTTTTTTCAATTATTTTTATTTTATTAATTCAATTATTATTATTACTATATATATATATATATTTTTTTCATAAAAATAATAAAATAAAATTATTGCAATAACTTTTAAATTCTCATTTTTATAATTAATTAAATTATAGTTTTAATTTATTAAAATTATTTAATTAATTATTTTAAAATGTATATATATTATTTATAATTCGCGCAAAGTCCGGATTTACAATTAGTTGTTATTAATTTATAAAATAAACTTCTATTTGATTCAAAATATTATTAACTTATAAAATTCATTTTATTTCTTTGAAAAAATACTTTATCACATAATATATCAATATTGACTCATTTAAACTCTCTATTATTTGGAAAACAATTTGCACCAACAATTATTGATATTAGATAATAAGTAACTATTTTCATTTAGTCGATATTGAAGGTTAGAGCTTTAGTGTATATAGGGAAGTTAAATTAGTAATTGAGAGGATTTTTTTCTCTTTTCAGACTGAATTTATCAGTAAAAGTCGAATAAGTTTTAGATATCAATCAATTATATATTAAAAAAAAAAAAAAGATGCCCATAGATTATATATTAAAAAAAGAAATAAGGAATTTGCCCATTTGCCCCCACGGCATGGGAAATTTCCCAATTCTCTTTTATTGGTTGCAAAAACCTGACTGATTCTCACCGCGTTTGAATTCCATTTCCACCTATATATAAACCCATTTCTTCCTTCAAACTTGTCATCCACACTAAACCATTAGTCTCTTCTATTTCCACCATCGAAGATTTTGCTTTCTCTCGTATAATTTTCTTTAACTTTTTAAAGGGTTTTCATTGCTTGATCAGTTAGTTAATTACATTTAAGTTCAAGAAACCATGATGGTTGTTACATCAGAGAAAAGATATGCTCTTTTGCTAGCAGCAAGAGACTCTGAGTATGTGAAGAAAGTTTATGGAGGATACTTTAATGTGTTTGTTGCAGCTTTTGGTGAAGAAGGAGAAAGATGGGATCAGTTCAGAGTTGTTGAAGGAGAGTTTCCTGACATGAATGAGCTTCACAAATATGATGGCTTTGTAGTTAGTGGCAGCCCTTATGATGCCTATGGCAATGATTACTGGATTCTCAAGCTTTGCTTTCTCTTGCAAACCATAGATGCCATGGAAAAGAAAATTCTTGGAATATGCTTTGGCCATCAGGTACTTAATTATTTCTCAATTTCTTGTATAATTATTCATCAGGTTTCATAGTTATGTGCATAATCTTGAAAAAAAAAATCTTTTTGCGTCAGGTTTTGTGCAGATCATTGGGTGGGAAGGTAGGGAAGGCAGCTACAGGATGGGATGTTGGGCTAAGGAAGGTGAGAATAGTGAAGGATTTGTCACCATGTAGCTTCCTTAATAGCTTGAGTGAAGTCCCAAATTCTCTATCAATTATAAAGTGCCATCAGGATGAGGTGTGGGAGGTTCCATTAGGAGCTGAAGTAATTGCTTTCTCTGATAAAACTGGTGTGGAAATGTTCACCATTGGAGACCACATTCTGGGTATTCAAGGCCATCCTGAGTACACCAAAGACATTCTTTATAGCCTCATTGACCGCCTTCTCTCTGCCAATTCTATTGAGGTATAAAAAATAATAATAATAATAATTTGACTTATAAATAAATTTTGAAATGCTCTTACTCTAAATTTATATTTAATTTTAAAGTTCAACACTAGCCTTACCCTGTTGAATTTGATTATAATGTGCAGATTGATTTCGCTGAAAATGCAAAATATGGATTGGAAATAGCTGAACCAGATAGGAAATGCTGGGAAAAAATTTGCAGGAATTTTCTCAAGGGAAGATACATATAGCTAGCTATATTAATATGATTGTGAGGGAGTAGTTAAGTGATAATTTTTCTCCAAAAGCATTCTGGGTTGAAGGGTTCAATTCCTGTCATCGTCGATTTAAAATAGGAGAGTTGTCCCTTATTGTACAGTCTATTAATATTAAAATCATATCACCATGTTTTAACTCCACACACAAAAAAAAATACATGAGTAAAAGCTATATTAAAATATCTTGTTTCTGTAGCCATAGCATATAAAAACACCCTCATGCCACATCTCCAAAAGGCTAAATGACTTTAAGAGGTGCAAAATGATATTATACCGTCAAACATGGCCAGCACACACCCATTACCCAGAAGTGATGTGGCAAAGTTGACCATGCTATTTTTTTATTTTAAATTATGAATAATACTAGAATTAATTGATATCACAATATGGTGATATTTGTTCACTTTTGTGAGATTTGAACTCTAATATTCATTTTTAAATAGTTTTAACTTGAATTGCCACTCTACACTAAGACACTTTATTCATCAAATTAAATATTTAAAAATTTAACGATTTAAATATTTTTATTATAAAAACGATAAATTCCACAATATCAATAAATGAAAAAAAAAAAGAATGTAATGGTGCAAATCTGGAACATTCCAACTCTTTGCCGTACTAAAAAGATATGGTAAAAAAAGTCTAAAAATGGATACTAAATGTCTAATTGATACAAGTTGCATTGCGGATATTGGAACCTTATTCTATATAACAAACTCAAAGTGAATTTCAGAATGTTATTTTCTCTTTTTCTACACTGCTTTTGCCGATTCCACCTCAATGTAACCATTTCTTTTGAAGACGATTTAAAAAAAAAACAAAATATGACATGCAAAGCTTTGATAACACATGAATAGAACATAATGGATGAGTAGGATATTAAGATGGCAGATTACATCTCATTAGAGTTAGGGTGAGCACGTAATTCAAAAAATATGAAATTTTTGAAATTTATTTGACAATTGAAGAACTCAAAAAAAAATTTAGATTTAAACCCAAAAGTTTAAATTCTTTATTCCGAATTGCTGCAAATATTCGAAACAATGAGGAACAGAAATTTAGAGCAAATAGAGATTTTAAATACGCTATTTATATTGTTAAATTAAGTCCAAAACTACCTGTTTTAAAAAGTTAATATATTTTTCTCTTATTATTTTTGTTTATCTTATAAAATTATATAATATTAACTAAAAATAAATAATTTAATTTTTTATTTACATATATAAAATTCATGATTAAAAATATTATATTAATAACAATACTATCTTTTTTATAAAATTTATTTTTAAGTTTTATTTTAATGTTCATAAATATAAATTTCATCATAGATATTTTATTTACAAATTTAATTTTTATTTTGTAATTCAAATATGCATGTATTGAAAATTGATCATAAAATTAATTTAATTGATGAGTGCGTTTACTTTATTTTAAAATATCATTAGAAAAATGAAGATGATAATTATTAATAAAAGTATATATGTATATAATAACTTTAAAGTTTAACATATATTTTGTATGAATTATTATAAAAATAAAAACTATCAAATTATTATATTTAAATTAAAATAGTTTATGTTTTTTTAATGTAAATGAAACTGAAGTATTTTACTTACACATATTGCAAATGAAAGAAAAATACTAGTTACCTAAATTTGTGATTTATAATTTAAAAAATTAAGAGGGTTGGACCCATTTGAATTTATCATTCGAATTTATTTATATTAATATTAAGTTTTTTAATTTTATATGATGTCGCAAAATTATTTAAATAAATTGTGTAAAAAATGAACCTCTAGTTCTCAATTATCACACCTCAGCAATGCTGTTTTCTTGCTGTAGCACATTGTTGGCACCATCAATAAAGATGCAAATATTTTTATCATCAAATAGGTGCAATAATTTAGCTTGTTGAAAGTGACGGCCTTGTATTGTTCCTCTCCTCTCTCAGGAGGTTCCTGCTGCTATTATGATGATTGAAGTTGAGGTTTAATGCGGCATGTTGGTCCTCAAGTTCTGAATTCAAAGGTAGGTAGACTTATTTCAAGGAATAGACATATGAGAGAAACGAATAACTATTGATTCCAAATTAGGAAATGTAAGACACGAGGAGCATCAAATGCAAGTTACGTGGCCAAAATTAAGCACCTAAGCTTTTCCTTTACGATGTTTGACAAGAAATTCCTGGCACGGCGGCTGCTTTATTCCTGAGAAGTCACCTTTGTGCTCTGCTGCTAATAGAATACAGGAAAAGAAATTTTCCAATATATTATACCCAATGATCAGATTTGTAACATTATCAAGCAAATATAAGGCAATTAGAATGTGTTACAAATCTAATGGTTTGATTTGATAGTTTGCTCATAGAGAAGAATCTTCATATAAAGTATAGCACATGCATGTCAGCATAAATATGGATCATAGTGTCAAGGAATCTTAACGAACATCATTCAAGGTACTTGGTGGATTTCAATGTCAAGACAATGGCAACACATGGACAAGTAGAATGCCTAGGAGGTAAACCATTTCATATGCTAAATCAAGATAAGTAGAAGGACCAAAGTTCTGATAATGTGAACACACTTCATATCTTATGGCAGAGTTTGAAGCAATTATACATAAATGTACACATAGCCTGCAGTTAAAAAATCAGAGTATAAGCATCATAACATAATATATGATTAAATCACAAGTTGAAAAAGAAAGAAAGCTTTCTGAGATTCCATACCTGACAGATTACAAAACCAATCTCGCGAATGTTGTATGATTCGTCGTATTACACTTAAAAAGCATCTGTGGGTTACAACTTGACAGACCCACATGGGGAAATCAATAATGTGCGCTATAACAGTGTTGTACGTGACCATTTTGTTGAAGGGAATTTTGGGAAAAGTTAAGATGGCAAATATTGGAAAATTACATTTCTTTGCGGTGAATCTTGACACTTGAATGGTATAACAATGATCAGTGAGATGTACTTTTACTTCCGCTTTGCCCATATTTTGTTATAGAAGAATGTACAACATAGCTGATACACAAGGAATGAATTTGCTGCTATGAATCGTAAGTTACAATAGCTACACAAGCAGTTGATGTTCTCCTGCGTTTTGCACCCCAGCAAATGTTCAACTTACAAATCTTCCTTTTGATCCCAAGATAGCCCTGACAGCTTGCAGCACCGCAATGGCACTTTACCTCTGGTCCAAATTGCACAAACCTACAAAGCCAAATGCATAGAGGTTGAAATTCTTTGCAGTTTAAAGCTCCTGCTTGAGCTATAACTTTATTTCTAGCTACAAACAATGATAGCAGAAGCTATAACTCCTGGCATTGTGTCAATGGCGCATATGTAAGTGCATCAGATTTGTGCAACATAATAAAAACCACCAATGCATTAGGGTGGCATGCACTGCTACCTTGGGCAGACTGATTCATGCCTTGAATTGCTACTAAACCCCCTGCAAAGTTATTTTGCTATCCTTAACACTAGTAGGATCCACCTTAATTAAACTAGATTGCTCACACATGAAAAGATCCTTCATTAACTGATGAAGGAACACCATTTGCTAGATTGCCTGAACTAATATCAATTGAAAAACTTAATTTAAGTTTATAAGTGGGCATTCCTTCTGAACCTGGCTGGTATGAGGTGAAACCAACAAAAGAAAAAGCAAAACAAGTTTGCAAATATTATCGAAGGAACCCAACATCCTCCAAGACCTGGAAATACTTCTTTGATTGATTTAAGAGACAATTCTAAGCCTTTTTGTACAAATTGGAATATTATTATTTCTTAAAAACTTGAAGATACGAGTCAGTGTTCCGAAAGTACATGCAAAAATAGAGTACATAATGCATACATATATTAGAAAATAAATGTAAACTGCATCCTCTTCTAGTCCTACAACTATGTTCAGGGACGACTTTTCTGCAAGTATTTATTATACTGAATCAGAATAACATTCCAATGCACGACAATCACAAAATATCTACCAAACCATGCACAAAATATCACAAGTGATACTGTTAACTTGATTGAATACTACAGTGAAGATTTAATGATGGATAGAACTGACTGGAAACAGGCCCATCTGAAGATCAATGGTAGTAAATAACTATTATGCTGTGAGTGATTGTAATTGACACTACATTATGAATGCTCCTAGTCACCAGTTACTTTATAGATTAGAAATAGAAAATTAACATCATGTGATTGTACCAACAGAAGATGTTGTGTACCTGTAATCATATGTCAATGGTTCCCCAACTTTAATTGAACGAGCAGCAAACACACCAACTCGTGTCTCTCCCTCTACCTGCCTAAATAAAACCAGATTTAAATGATCAAAGGTTGTAACTGCTAGGTGCAGGAATTTATTCTGCAGATAAATCCTTGGTAGGAGTTCAAGGAACCGCACCCATTTAAAAAGAAATGCCAATTTGCAGTAGTTAAAGAGCAGATAATTTACAACAATCTTCATTCAGATACAATGCATCAGTCCTCTAATATATTTAATTGATAATATAATGAGCCAAATATCAAAGAAAAAAGACAGTTCCTAGAATTTTTAAATTAACTAAATGTAAAAGCACCAATACTGGGGAACTAACCACTTTTCCAGGATGCAGTTGGGATCACAACTGTGATTTAGAAAACGAGATATGTTTCCCTTAAAAGTTGCATCAATGGTGAAGTCTTTTCGAATTTCACACATGTAAAAGTTCTGCACACCTTTATATTTCATGTCCCAAAGCCTTTGTTCACATAGTGCATCATCAATGACTGAAACAGGAAGGCAACAATTGAACAAACTTATTTATGATAGTAATTATAGCTTTTGATCCAAATAGCAAACAGAAAAATAATGACCAAGACACAGATGACAGAAGACAAACTAAACTTTCTATGCTTTTAAAGGCATAAGGCTGGGAAAAATAATTCAAAACTGCTAAAAAAAGTCATACTTGAATCCTGAGGATATCATCATCATACATTCAACAGTAACTGAACAAGATTAAAAAAAAGTGTATATATATATGTATAACCAACATTGATGACATAGTTTGGCAAGTTCTTTGGGAATTGCCATCGTGGTAATCAGACTGCAACACCAGAACATAACCCTGCTAGCTAAATCAATGTTCCGTGCGTCGGTAAAACATTCATGTGCTAACTTAACATATTAGTTCTTCAAATGTTTCATCTAACTTAATCTTCACCCGGAGAGGTCAACAATAGATACAAGCAAATATAATAAGGTTGTATTTAATATTAGATTAAAGATATGATGCCTAAACTATATTGTTAATGACAACAAAGACAGCAAAATAAAAACCATGGATTAAGCATCAAGTTTGATTTGTCTAATTGTTTACAAGATTTTAAAAGTAGTAATCCACAAAAACAGTACAGGATTAACTAATTAACTCATAACTAAACCAGAATATTAAGCACATGAATCAACAATAAAAAATCATAGTTTTAAATGTTTGCTTGCAACCTGTCATGTGTCGTAGAAACAGGATTACAACTTCACAGTTGCAGCCATAGTACTGCATAACAATTGAAGCATTAAAAAATTAACTGAGATTACATTTAATTGTTAATATTGTTGATACAATCTCTTTAATAACACATGCACACACAACAACAGTCTACAACTGAAAGTTAAGTTAGACTTTAGTGTTTATTTTTTTCAGACTCAAACTGGCCATTGTATCACTCTTTCACAGGTAGAGTTTAGTGTTGGAGTGATAAAAGTGTGCCTGTATTTTATTATATATGAAAAGATCAAATTATTAGTATGGTGAAATTGTAATGTTTCTTCTAAAATTTTTCTATGCTTTGTGTTGCTTCATTTTCAATTTTAAAAATAAAAGAAAAATAGTAAGAACTAAATCATATATTCCATATGATCTACCAATCAAAAAGCATGACCTCTAATTTCTTTTTTTCTCTGAATCAGCATGACCTCTAGTTTCAAAAAAACCAAAAAGGAGATTAAAAATATTCTACTAAAATTGATATGGATATAATCATTTGAATTGTCAATGAAAATAAAATATACATATTAAACACAATAATGTTCAGGTGCATAATTCCAACTAAAATACATTTTGGAAAGATTTAAAGCCAGCACAATGAAAATATAAGAGATCCCTTTCACATATGAAACTTTAACAAAACCATGAATTAGTAAAAATAACATTTAAACTAAATGCCACAATGTTATTAATTTTTAACATAACTACGTACACACACATGCTCGCTATTATTAATTTAAAAAGGAACTGTGCTCATGCCTGATCATAGTTAATATCAAAATGTCCTGAATACATTGACTTTCTTCAAATTTTGTTTGCATTTACTAAATGTGTGTAAGCATAATGTTTGAAACTGAAGATGTAATAACCATTATTTCTGAAAATATCCATCAATGAGGTTCAACATAAGGCCATGTAAAGTAACATTAAAAATCTAACGTTGTCAAGTCATGACAAAAGGGGGTTCTGAAAATTCCAATAACCAGAATGAAAAAAGAATAAAATTGTACTATATTAAGCTTCCATTACATGGAAAATCTAAAAACACTTGAATACAGAAAGCATAACCAAGATGAATTTTCAAAGTGGTAGTAACATGTCTAAGTTTTCAATTTTAATATGGGGAGGGGGGAAATTTTTTTTTCTCCTTTTGGGTGTGTATGCATACTGCGGTCAGGCAGGGCAAGGTAGGGGTACCAATGAAGGAGGACTCTTTTTCTTGGTCAGCATAGGGAGGATTCTACCTAATAGCCATATCATCTGTAACAGTTGCTACCTCTAAAAGATGGGCAGTGCACATACATTTTTAGGACTCCAATCAAAAATGGGAAAAGATAACAAGGTAGTGGAAGCCTAAAAAGAAATAGTTGTTACATTACGCATTTAAGGTATCATATGATAACGGAAGCCAGCTTCGAAAAAAAAAAAGAAATAACCAAGACATTCTTCAATGCTTTAAAATATATAATAAGTAAAAAGTAAACTACCTTCGCCAATATACTCAATTATGAAATCGCCTTTGTTTATCGGTTCAGCTGCCTCTACTCCCCAACCGCACAGGTCGGTCTGAAAAAGGAAAATAAACCAGCGAGCTATGTGATTCCAAAAACCTATCACACTCAAAATTTTCAAGGAAATTTGACCAAACCCATGTAATCTCTTAGAACAGTTCAAATTGAAGTCAATGAAATGGAAGTGCTAAAGAATTGTACAAATGACAGTTCTTACCTTGACAATTTTGATCTTTTTATCCTTGCGAAATGGCCTGTTGGTGCAATTTTCAGAGCAATGGCAAGCCCTTGAACAGCTTATGCATTGAACCCTAGCAGATTATACATTCCAAGTACAAACTCATTACATAATGAACCAAAATTTTGTAAAATATAAATCATAACTTGGTAAGGAATACTAGAGATTGGTGCAAATAATGATTTGATTATGAGACGTATACGTTTGACAAAAAATTAAATGAAGTCAAACAAGCATAAAAATGAAAATATTTTGAATAAGAATTCAAAAGGCAGAGGCTGTGAACTGATATTTATAAGAGGAAAGTAAAAAGACAGAAGATCGCGATACAATAATTAAAACAATGGTCAAAGCATAATATTAGAAAACAATTAACTAACAGAGATGTTTTTTAAAATCCCGATGTGAATGGCCTCTCTATAGTTTATGATAAGATAACAGTAACTAGCAGTGACAGTTCAAAATCTGTGGAAAGAGTAACTGCAATGCCACCATAATACATTTGCTATTTAGTAAGACTAGTATATATTTCCATTTCTCAACTAGCTTGACACCAGATGCAATTAATTCTAGAAACTAAGAGCAAGAGACAAACTCCAATTTGGATGGGAAAAAATGCCATCATTGCATTTAATCAAATAAAGCATATAATTTTTTTAAGGAGAACTCATTTAAAGTTCAAAAGCACAAACAGAAGAAGATAGTCATACAAAAATAGAAAAGAATGAGATATTGCCATCTATGTGTATAAAAAGAAATGATTCATTTTTAGTGTTTTTTGGGAAAAAAAAACTTGGAATCATTGACGATACCTGCATACACAATCCTCACAGCATGAAGAGCTACAATTTGTGCATCCAACATCACTGCCAGCATCATCACGCTTCTTTTTCACTAGATAAACATCTTATTTAAATTAAGGAACTTTTACTTCATAAAAAGTTTTAATAATCAAGTAACATGAACATAAAGGTTAATGACAAAAATGGCAGTACCAACTATTGTCTGCATATGAGATTTACACAAACATACACGTATAGCATGCAGTTCTTTCAAAAGATCTCATTTAAAGTTCAAAAGGGCAAAAACAGGAAAATAAATGATTATACAAAAAATAAAAAGGAAAAATAAGATACTGACATCTATGTGGGTAAAAAGAAGTGATTTTCCTTTTGTATTCTTTGGAAAAAAAAAGTACACAACATCATTGTCAGCATCATCATGCTTCCTTTTTATTAGATAAACATCTTATTTTAATCAAGGAACATTTTACTTTAAAACAAATGCATATTTTTAATAGCCAATGTAACAGGAACATAAGGTTATCAACAAAAATGGCAAGTCATGGTACCAACTGTTGACTGCATATGAGATAACATGCACACATAAAAATGAGGATACTGCGCCTGATATGCACGTATGGAGGCGGCTCCAGTTTGTTCTCCATCAGACCCTTCCATGTTGTGTCAATCTTGAACTCCTCAGGAACATAAGGTAGAGGCAGGTGAGAAAATACTTCCTAAAATGATAAACAGAAAACATTAGCCTGCAGAATACGGCAATGTGAAAATGAAATTTGACTTTATTCTTAGTTAAAAGATAAACCACATTCACCCGTAATAAATATGTAGGACTAAATTGTCTGAAATGGGTCGGAAACATAGCACAATGAGGGATTCCTATAGTAAAGAAGCAAATGATGTGACATATGAAGTTAGGGATTCAACAAAAAAAAAAAAGCAATGTGATTCAATTCAAGGTCACTTCAGTTGATTACACTGGTATCGAATAGAGGAGTTCGTGTAGAATTGCTCAGCATGTAAGCCTCAGGTTATGAAAATTAACATATATAAATTTAGTGACTAAACCTCCATTTTAGATTCTAAAGACAATTAAGAATAGCCATGTGATAAAATTTGTAGGAAAGTGGGAGGTCACCCATTTATGCTAAGGGAGGATTGCTGAAAATGATTTGGTCACATCCCCACAAAGTACCATGAATGGGCCAATATAGAAGGATAAGTATTATCAAGCATAGAAGAAAAGGAAAAAGATATGATAGATTAGGCTGAAATGGCAAAAGATAATTCAGTATCAGGAAAGCTCACAAAGAATCTTTCCCTGAACAGAATATAATAGTGAAAAATGATTAATGCAGCTGGCTTCCATCTAGATTTGGATAAGTCACTAAATGCAGCTAAGTCAAATATTTTATAATAAATTAATTTCGGATATACGTGTAAGGAACACCTGAATCCAGTCCTCTAATTAAAAGATAAAAGGATATAAGTCAACAATATGCACTTCTTTTGGTTTTCTATCTTTCTGTTACAGTGACATAGTAGCATGGTCACAAGATGGTAAAAGGTTCTCTCATAATAAAGTTACTGAGTTAGTTATTATAAGTGGTATCTGCTCAAAAAAAAATTTGTAGTAGCAGTTTGTTCTGAAAAATCTCCAAATTAATTATCCAAGGTAGTTATTAGAAGTAATATATTCCCATTGAAAAAACTAACACAAAATTTTCTTTCTTTATCAGGATCGTTGTTGAACAAACCAGTATTGCTTATTCCTGAAATCCCAGACCATAGTGTCTGCTTTAACTTTAGTAAGATACAAATTAAGAATATCCTTGTAAAAGAATCTGACCTCTATATCACTTGTTGGAACCATATGCTGCCCATTCAACAAATATATCAATCCTGTCAGCCAGCCTAATCAATAAAAAATAAGAATGAAGAAATAAAACCTCAATCAAAAACAGAAATGTCAAACCATGATGAAACTAAGCATTGAGAAGGCAATTGATTCATGCTGTGAGACTTCAGAAGCAATTAACTTATCTTCATGACATAAAACAACAGATTTCACAATTTTCTTTCAGTTTATCAGTTTACAAAGTTAATGTGAAAATGACAAATCAAACAACAGCAATAAGAACCTCATAAATTTGGCAGTGATAATGAAAACAATCATCAATCAAATGAGAATTTGCAACATTAAGATAAGGAGCAGGTAACACTTAAGGAAATAACCAAAAATAAAAACATAAAATATGTGGAACTGAACCTAAGATTAAGATTATTAATCTGTAAGGTGAGGAGTAACTAAAAAGTTGCATAAACTAACTGAACACATCGACCATCAGTTAAAGAAAAAGAAAGTCTTGGCTAAATTTCAAACAACATTAAGTATGTATAGTAAATGGAGCAGCATATTTAAGTTTTGATCAATATCTTACACCATGAAACATCTCAAAGGAAAACCATTACAAAATGTTGAACACCATCCCTGTAGATTACTATACATATTTAGCCACAAAATGCTGCAGAAGAGCTCATTTATTTGACCTCTCTTAAGAAAGATATCAAAGATTGTTATAGCATACTGGATTTAAGTGCTTTTCGTACATTCTTCGTAGTTTGGGCTGCTACATCCCCATTTATAACCAGAAAAGGGAAATACCGTCAAAGTCGGAAATTAAGTTCTGATATATTAAAATGTGCCAAAAATTAAACTGAATAATAGTTTCTTGAATATATGCAATGGATTTAAATGCTTAGAGTTTAGACATCTTATTTACAGCAACAACCTGAACATGATTCCTTCATCATAAAGGTAGTCAAAAGTGTGTGCATGTGTAAATACATATATAAGGGTATCTTAGCCAGCTGTAACAAAGTTAACTAGTTGTAGCTAAACCTGGACCTCAGAATTCCATCATTCACATTTCATAGCTGAGTTTAAGCTTTTAAAAATCAACAAGAAAACCTCAACCAACATCAACAGGAAAAACGATGAATTCTAATACCAAAAAAAAAAAAGAAAGAGAATGCATATATTGAGAATCAAAGATGTTTCATTTATTGAATCAAACTTTTTGTGCAGGCATTAGCAGTGGTGCAAGTGGCGATCACCAAATGCTTACAATAATGGTTGGCCGTCATCAGGAAATCATCCATATGAGTTTATAGTCATAGTTAGTTTCTCCTAAAGCTAGGACATTGTGTAAAACATATGATAGCTTCCTTACAACTTTTACTAATTTTAAATAGATACATGACCAGAATCAAAAAAATATCAAACAAAAAGGAAATGAGAATATGAAAATCATTGTTGATTAAGGAAAGAAGAGATTGACCTTCTTATCTGGCAGCCAATTAGTTGGATGCCTCCAACATACTGCCCGTCCAGTTTGGTTTCCCAAACGAATTATTTTATCTGGCCATGGGCTACATTTATCATGCCATGCCACTGAGCATCGTACACATCGCCACTGAACTTTCTGTTTGCAGATTATGCATGCCTGTTGAGAGCAATATGTCAAAAATACATGCAATTGGGATACTAATGCTTACTATTGGTAGTTGATAGCAAATTTATTTTTTGCATCACAAAAAGTAACTCATGACCCACAAAGACTTCTTTGAAAAAATATATCATATGCTATCAACTGGACGGAAACTTAAATTTGTCATCAATACAATTTTAAATCAAACTTAGGAAAGACACAGTAAAAGATTAAATATTGCAGAGGCATCAAAAAGCAAATAGCATAACAAATAAGATCTTACATGTTGCGGGCACTTGAATTTTCTTAGGTTTGAGACATGAAGCTTTTCCTTCGCACATTTACGGTGATAAACTCCTTCACATTTATGAACTGAGCATAGCAGCTCTTCCCCAGGAAAGATAGGCCGATGGCAAAAATGACATTCACCCTGAAGTTGATATAGAAGGAGATCAATACAGTGACTTTCACCAAAATTAATCATAATACACATGATCATTGTCTATATTTTAATGCCTTATATCAAGATAAGACACGCATCAAGCAATTAACTCAACTTTAAAGATGAAAAAGACCTAAGCCAATGTTTGGTTACATCTTAATTGGGAATAACATACAATTCTTGTAACAGGAATCCTTCAGTTTTGTTCACAAACAAGCCAATGTTTGGTTACATCTATCGTTAAGTTGAATTCTTAAAAATCATCACTAAATTTCATTCAGCCATTTCAAGAAAATAAACTTAAAAATACAAGTCTTAAAATCTAGACATCTATTTCCATTCTGATTCCATAGCAACCAAACACACCATAAGAGATTCAACAAACACAACAACAAGGAATGTGCACTGTAAGCTAGTTCTCCAAGAAAATAAAGAAAGTGAAGAGAAATTATTCAAGAACATGTGCTTACAAGTTTCTTAGCGGAAACCAGGAAAGGAAGGAAGCAATGGGAATGGGAGACGCCAGAATCCATTTTCTTCTGAACCCAATCCCCAACGTAATCGTCCAGGCATTTACCATTGGTTCCTCCTCCCCCTCCTCCAGCACCACCACCTCCTCCTCCTTTCTTAGTTCCACCGCCGCGGTTCCGCTTCAAAACCTTAATTGAGTCGGCATTACAGGTCTCGGGAATCGGAAGCAGAAGGTTCTGGTCCAAATCGCAGTCTTTGACTAGGGTTTTGACCGAGTCAGAACTGAAAGAATTATCAGGAGGATTTGGATTGGGAATGGGAGAAAGAGATTTAAGGGAAGAAGAGCAGCGCGTGGCGGCGAGTGAGATACTGCCTGCAAGGTCTGGCATTTTCATAGAAATTTAGAAGTAATTCAAGAAAAATGTGACCATACATACAGAGAATAAAGGGAATGGTTTTTTCTATGGATGGATTTGGGCGGGAAAGTTGAAGGTTTGGAGATTTTTTTGAGTGGGAAAAATTTTTTTGGACAACGGTGCATTTTTGCCCCTAATATTTATTGTCAGGGCACATTTGACCTCTATGTGTTCTTTTGGTGCAATTGAACCCTAAAACTAAAGTTTTTCTTTGGTGCGGTGATTGATCAACAACTATTTTTTGTTTCATTTATATAATTATGCACATGTAAACCATAATAAGAGCTCTAAAATAACAAAGAACTATAATTTATTCTTGTCTTTTGATGTTGTGAGTTTATCTCCATTTTGGATTATTGTCCTAAAAATTGGTCCAATTTTCACTAAATGATTTATTTCATTTTCAAATAAAATAGAACTCATTTTTACATGAGTTCTTTTAATCAAGTATATTTTGGTTAAATGAATTTTTTTTATAAAATAAATTTATTTGAAATTTCTAATAACTTTTTTTAGAATTTAATTTTGTAATAAACAATTCAAAAAAATATAAAGTTAGAATTTAAAATGAATTTCATAAGATTTTCATTACACATACTAAAATATTTTTAATCTAAAGTTTCTAATAGGTCATGGGCTACACAAAAATAGCCATTCTTTTAACATTTATCAGAAAGTTAATAATTTTCATCAATATTGGTGGATGGTCCTCTTTAGCACTCATCATTATAGGAGGTGATAACTCCCATTAATATCAGTAGATGTTGGATGTAGGTATTCGAACTTTAGATCTTCATAATTTTTCTGAAGTGAAAACACCAATCAATTAATCCTTCATTGGCATGACAATAGCATCTTTTGAGACATGACTTGACACTAGACAAAGTGAATAATTTCATTCTTTTATTTTTATTGTTAACTAATCGAGTTTGACATATTATTAACTTCAAGAGTTTATCTTAATATGTATCATTTTAGCTCCTATATTTTTATATTTTTTTAATTCATAAATTAAGGTGTAAGAGTTTTGGATTAACGCATAAGAAAAGATAATGGATGTTAAGTTGATGTTATTTAGAGATGCTTCAAGGTTTGGCTTTAATTAATTTTGAGTTGAAATATCCAAACAATATATAAAGAGCAAATATGCTTCTAATAAACATTAAGGGCAAAAATGCTCATTTGCCCAAACTTTTTTTGTTTGAATTTAAAAAGGGTATTCAATGGTTAGGTATGAATGCCGCGGAAATTGAACCGTTGGCCTTTGGGAGATTTGGAATTTAATGTCAAAACAATGGGCTTTCTGTGTCGGTAGTACACAAATTTAAAACAGGTAATAATGTTTATCTACCAAAAAAAATGTAATAATATCAATTCATGAAACTTTACTTCTGTAATAACGGTAGAATCATTGCAAGTTTTATTTAATAAGAGAAAGTAAAAATCGAATTTTAATTAAATTTTAAAAGAAATTATATTATTAGACTATTCAACTTTTAACTATTTTAAGTGTATTTAAGTTTTAAAAATTTCATAATATATTTTTTGTATTAACTCATGTTAAGTTTATTTTAGGCCTATTGGATAAAATATTTGTGATCTTTTGCAATTTTATCTCAATTTTTAATTTTGCCAAAATATTCTGATTTAGTTAATGTTTGACAATTTTAGCACAAATAGTTTTTTTTGTCAAAATTGAATAAAAATGTCAACATGACGCATTATAAAATGTCAAATTTATACTTTTTAATTTTTAAAATCTATAATAATGTTTTATTAGTATTAAAAATTTAAAAGTTCAATTTTTTTGGCAAATTTATCCCAGCTTTAAATTTTGATTAAAGTATTTTAATTTACCCAATTTATTAACACAATTAATTATTTGTTTAAAATTAAATAAAATACATACACAATAATAAAATAATTAAATTTAGTAATAAGAATTTGTTAAATTTATAAATGATTTTCATTATAATAATTTTAAAATTAAATTTTTAATATAAAATTATTTCTTTAGATAATTTAAAATTTTTAATTATTTTATAATTATTAGTTAATTATTACACACGCATACATGCACGCACACATATATAATTTTTCAGAAATTTATCAAAACAATAGTCAATCATAAATTTAAAATTTATCACATGTAAATTTAATTTTTTAATTATCGTATCAATACCTTTTATTAATTTTGATCAAATAATTTTAAATTAAAATATTTTTTTCAAAATTAAAATGGGATAAATTTACTAAAAATCATAAACATTTGGATTTTTATGTCAATATGCCTTTATAAATTTTATAATATAAATGGTAAAATTGACATTTTATGGAAGTCATGTCAGCAATTTTTTGTTTGATTTTGACCAAATGACTATTTGTACTGAAATTATCAAAAATTAATAAAATTAAAATATTTTTATCAAAATTAAAAAGTTGAGATAAAATTATAAAATGGGCCAAATATTTAGATTTTTTTTATACTAATAGGCCTTTATTTTAGGCTTTTATTTTATTCTATAAGAATTTTCCTGATCGAAAAGTTTTTAAAACATTATTATCTTTTTGTGAAATATGTGAATCTTATTAAAGTATATATTTAATGTTGTCACTATGCAAAAGATGGTACATGTACCATAAATCTTACTTATTTTGTCAATATATTTTGGATTTTTATTTCTATCTACCATCAACTAATGATCATTTTGTAAATCTATCCAAATTTCAAAATTGTGGCGAATAGACGTACCAACTTTTCGACCTAGTGCAAATCTATTCTCGGTCAAAATTGGCTGCTCCAGTGTTGACGTGTATGATTGACGTAGGACTTATTAACACACGTGGAAAATAACGAAAAAGATAAGTAAAAATTTCAAAACTCACAGTTTTTGACAGAACAAAATGGTATCATATATGTCAATCAATTTTCATTGAACATTGGTTTTCTTCTCACATCGACCATCTATGAAACTCTTTCTAAGCTAGAACGAAATTCTTCTCCTCTTCAATTATCAACATCATCTCCTCATCTTTCCTCATCTACCCATTGAATTTGCTCTAAGCTTCGTCTTCTTAAGTTAATGCTCAAGTCGATTTTCACTTTAATTTGAAGATGGAAAAGCAAAGAAGAAAACAGAAAAGGTAAGCTTAAATTAGGAATAGTTCTAGGGTTTAATAAACTTTTGCATATGGGCATTTGTGTTTTGGCCATGCATTATTATATATATTCAGTTTAATTTGAACATTGGGAGTAGTTCTAAGGTTTAATAAAAAATCCCAAATTGGTGACTTTATGAATGTTTGTTGTATTTGAGTAATAAAAAATTAGTAAACTTGTTGTATTTGATTTTTTTTAATTAATAAAAAAAAGGTTCATGCAGATTATGTTGATTTATGACAAGATTTTTTTTTCTTCAACAGTGTGCCTATAGATTTTTTTTTCTTCAACAGTGTGCTTATAAGTAGAACAAAAGCATGTTCAATATTTCATCAAACAACAGCAAAAGCATAGTTTAAAGGACCATTTAACAAAGCTCTGATACCAAAAATGTCACACCTCGTCTCACGTAGCCCGAGATGGACGTTTAAAGCCAACCATTCAA
>CATIWM010045461.1:0-18029 GCA_949671775.1 Mallotus repandus
AACCCTCCATATTTGATTTAGGGTATCATACTTCAAGAGCTGAACGACGTCGTTCAACTCCAATGTATTATTTTTTCTTCGTTTTTGACATGGCAGCGCATGTGGGGATGCCACGCTAGATGCCATATCATCAACATAGATGGCATTATTGGATTTATCTTTGCTCTGCTAATGGAACATGTCACAGGGTAATTAAGTGTCATGAAAAATTTCATAGGACCAATTTTGTCAAACCATGAAACTATAAGGTATAATTTTATACTTTTCCCTTAAAATAATTATTTTCATGATTAAATCACCTGTTTGAAATTAAAAGTTTTTCACTATTAGTACTCATTTAACAATAATTTCAATAAAAAAATTGACAAAAAATATATTTCATTAGGAAGTATAATTGATTTCACAGTTAATTAGCAGTAGTTTCAGCAAAAAAATACTGACATAAAATGCAGATATTATAATATTTGGCTCTTGCTATGTAACATTTGCATTTATACAAATGGAATTAGAACTATTAGATTAATTTTTATTTTTTTTAACTGAGTGCTCAGATTAATTTTTTTTAATTACAATTATTAATTATCTTTGTATATCAATACCTATAATATGCATTAATGGTTATAATTAAATAAGTATTAAAATAGTTATTTAATAGTTCAACTACATACTATTAAAATAGTTCCCTATGGCCCTGGTACTGGTGATCGCAATGCAAAGCTTCAGGTTGCAATTCTAACCTTAATCATAATTCCCCTGACGTTCTGCAAGTGTTTTGGCCTGTCAAAATCCCTCGGATATATACTGACTAATGAATCTTAATTAGCAATAGGTGGTGCCTTTGGACATTATACATTTATTTATAACAGGAGAAATTGATATCTGCATCTTTTCAGAGTTCTTTGAACCCATCTTGAGCAGCTCATCCCCCTATAATTTGGGAAAAAATATCATCATAATATTAATTTATCATTAAAAGTGAAACACTTCTAGTATTCTATCTTTAGAGCACACATGGCAGTGGCCCTGCAAACTAGAATTACAGACACTCCCCTTTAAATATTAAATATCAACCTGAGCTAGAAACAGCTTTCTGACAATTTTCAGCTTCCAGAGCTCTCTCTTCGTCTTCAGGAAAACTAGGAGCTTTTGGAATCAAACCAAGTAACTTGAACATAAGTTGGTCAGCATCAAAATCGTTATTCGGAGTTGTCAACAGCTTCTCACCTGTAAAGATAGAATTTGCACCAGAAAGAAAGCAAAGAGCCTGCTCAGCCATTGAGAAACGGACTCGACCGGCTGACAGTCGCACCATTGCTTTTGGCATGACTATTCGAGCAGTAGCTATCATTCGAATCATCTCCCATATTTCCACTGGCTGAAAAAAGAGGCAGACAAATTAATTTCTTGTGGCTTACTTAGATGAAAAAATGGACTTCAAAAACTACACAAATAAGCAATTCATCTAACATTACCAGAATAAAAATAATCTACCAGGCAGTAGTTACAATTTGCCACTTAGCAGTGCCTTGTCAGTCTTCTCTAAAGGTGAAGTTAAAAAAAATAAATTACTTTCAGAGTTTAACATACAATACTTTGATTGCTTGATGAATGTAAACCTCTGTGCATTGGTAAGGTTGTCCTGTTATTAACAGCATTGATCACACGTTTTAAACCACCAGACAACAGCTCCCTTGAACAACACAGATAACGCTCTCACACCTTATGTATTTGCTAAAACTATTGCTGAGATTTTTTCCCAAAGACGCACTCAAGGACCACAATCAAGAGAAAATTAAAAGATCTGAGGGAGTTATTACCAATAAAACAAAATTTTGATAGTTCTAATCATATTGAAATGATGCGTATCCCTTGTCAATGTGTTGTATAACTTAGGATATCATGCAAGAAATTATCAGGAGTCCCATAGCAGCTACCATACCCTATTTTCAAACAGAATTACAATTACCTTCTGATCTTGTAGAGGCGTGCCTTTCACTGCAACTAGTGCATTAATTGGAACACTCTCTGGGTGTGTAGGCAGTGTTGATAGTGTGTGCAGCAGACCAACACGATCTTCCTCTGCTTCTCCAAGCCCTATTATGCCTCCTATTAACAGAAAATTTACAGTTGTATCATGATAACTACTAATATGTTGTCTGGACAATAAACATTTCTGACATTTACGGCGAAGAAAGCATTGAGCTGTAAGGCAAGCATTCAATCTGAAGTTAGAATCAAAGATGCACGGTTTTCCACAAAAGTGCAACTTCAGTTGGACTACTTGTCATTAGTAGCTTGAGTTAAACTATGAAGCACATATAAGAACAGGATAATATTAAAGGTAAATAACAAAATTACAATCAGATGTTTACAGTTTAAAACCTTAACAATTCAATTATGAATGAAAATGTGAACTAATTACAGAGACATTACTGAAATCAGAGGATTGGAGCGGCTATTTTTTGTCATAGCTAAATTTTAAATATGCAAATAAACCGTTTTTCCTTGTGAGGCACATGTAAGAACAATTTGGAGCAAGCCAAAACCTGTCCCGTAATATCTTATCCAAAATATTAAAGATGATTAGGTCTTAACCCAATTTAGTGAAATATATATATATATATATATATATATTGCTTTTTGTTATCATCCTTGGACATTGAACGGAGAGTTAATCAAAAAGATATTCCACCAAGATCACTATTCCTTAATCTCTCTTCATTAACCCAAAAGAAAATCAGTTTAGATGTTGCCTATCTTATCATTTACTCACCCATGAAGAAGAAAAATGAGGTAAATGAAAAGTTTTCCACAACTTCATTGAGCAGTAATTATTCTAAACTTTAAAATAATCACCTGAGCAGACATTAATTCCTGCTTCTCGGACATGTTCAAGGGTTTTCAGGCGTTCATCATAACTTCTCGTGGATATAATATTCGGGTAAAATTCTCTCGAGGTATCAAGATTATGATTATATGCTGTGAGGCCAGCTTTCTTTAGTTCTGCAGCTTGTTGCTTCTCTAGCATGCCCAAAGTGCAGCAAACCTCCATGCCCATATTTCTAGGTAACAAATGACATCTCAATCATAAGCCAGACATTGGAATGAAACAAAAAGAAGGATGGAAGGTTTAAGCATAGTCCTTACCCTTCAACGTTTTTTTTAGCAAAATGACTGCTCTCAAGCAGGCAATTTATAATATTTTATTTGGAAGCTAAAACTAACAATTGCAGTAGACAAAAATCATTATTGCGAACATTTGATAAAAATTAAATTTAGTATTGTAACAAATGATCAGACAAAGAATCAAAGTAAAGTTGATTATTACGGTGTTTTCAACAAACAGGGATAGTAAGATATAGAAAACACCTAACACTAATTCTGAAAATAGTTCAACATTCTGTCCACCTTGCAGTGCTATAAAAACAACCTTTCCTGAAATAAATGCCCCAAGTTCAGGAATAAAAGAAATAATTATTGTGAGAAGTATTATTGGTCTCTCATTTATGAAGTAGGACATACTTGTTGAGCATAGTTGTAGAGGAATCATCACAAGATTAGTGCACTAGTTCTTCTAATACGACTTCCATCAGTTTCCTTGATGGTGTGCCAGAGCATGATCTCAAGAACATTAAAACCAAAGAAGTAACATCAGAACAAGTACTTGTCTGACAAGACAAAAGCAATATCCTTTCCACCAAAAATCCAGCATGATTTAGACTCGGTTTACTGAAAACAATGTCATTTTTGTATGCCTTGTACATATCCCAGCTGTTTCCACCTTTAATTTAATGACTATATATTATGTAACAGGTCATTGTTTGGTGCAACATACAGTCTCAGACAGTAACATTCAGGTAACAAAAGCAACCGCTAGTTATAAAAATTACCAAGGGTAGAAATTTCTTTAAATTCTCCGATACAGAACCCACTTCCAAAGAAACTAAATTGCATAATGCCTTTGCGACACACATTTTTCTACACAAATATAATTTTTTCAAACAGCCATAATTCCTCCTTTTCTGTCAATATTTGCAACAAGTGGTGTGTTTCTTCTTACCTTATTTCTTTTACATAATCTAAGATCTGGTTGAAGTTGGTCTTCCTTCCTAATGTGTCCCTCCATGCTGCACCCATACAAAAACGTGTGCTACCGGCCTCTTTTGCCTGCCAAAACATAGAAGTTTTCAATCAAATCACTACTGCATCACGTGCAACTAAAACATATATCAGATAATAATTCAGTTTCTTCTAAAACAAGCAAATCAGTTTTCAAGAGAGTAATGATTAATTTGCCACAATTATCTAATTTCTATCAGATTGTTGAACGGTATATTGTTGCAAGAATACTAACAATTTATTGCAACATGCCAGAAATAAAATTTACTTTTTCCAGCTACCTTGTTTAGTGAACATTACCTACGATTCAGAATTTTGGCAATTCTTGAAAATTTAGCTAAGCCTTAAAAGCATAACAGCCTAGGATAAAAAACACAAGTACTATCTAGAAATGTAATATGAAAAATAAAAATCTAACAAATTGCTGGCAATGAGAGTTGTTGAATTCTGACTTACAAGTTGATTCAATTAAAAAACAAGTGTATTTGTGTGCACAATTAGTCCAACAAAAAAGCCAACTAGAAAACATGCACATTAGATAAGTCAATTAAGTGAAGTGAACTACATATGTTTTCGACTACACTGCATACAATTAAAGGAGGTAATTAGGCCAAGGCAGATATTAAGTTAAACAAAACAAGAAAGAAAAGTTTTCTTCCCACGTAGGGCATGAGGATACTAATAGGTTGATCAATATCAATATCATTACTATTAAAAAAGAAAAGGCTTAAAATAAAAGCAAATACCCTTTTGGCAGCCTGCAAAACGTCATCCTTGGTCATAAGCTTTTGAGCTTTAACTCCAGTGTTATATCTTGAAGATTGAGGACAATATGAACAGTCCTCACTACACCCACCAGTCTTAATAGAAAGGAGAGTACATTGCTGCACTTCTCTAAAGTTTTGAAAATGTCTATGAACTTGAGCCTAAAAGAAAACAACAACAACCCAACATTATAATGCTGGTTGTAAGCTATCATAACACAAATTAAGAGTTAAAAAAAGAACCGAAGAAAGAAGAGGTAGAAGGCTAACTCCATGAAAAAGGAGATCAAGAAGAGGAGAGTCATAAATAGTGTTGATTTCTTGACGAGTCCAATCGTTTCTCGAGCCTTCTGCGATGGTTCTTTCAGCTTGAATTGCAGCAGCTGAAGATGAATACGAGAAAACGCAAGAGGGTCTTAGCTGCTGTAATCTAAAGATTGATCTAATGGAGAACATTGTACTAATTCTTGGTTTCTTTCGATAAAAACTATGCGAAAGAGATCCTGAGAAGAAGAAGAAGAGGACAACAAGATTAGGGTGTTAGAGCGAACTCAACTACTCAACTACCTAATAAGCTAATCTACCACTAAGGGTGAAGTTTTTGACTTGTTAAAGCAGCGGAGTTCACCTTGATTTTAAACGTATTTACTCAAAATTAAATTTATTTACTTTTTTTTTATATAATTTTTAATATAAACATCAAAATATTGTAAAGGCCGAATACCCTTTTTAACCCCTGAACTTTACCATTTTCGTCCATTTCACACATCAACTTCAAAATTAATCAATTACACATATGAACTTCTATTTTTAACCGATTTCACCCCTAAAATTGCTATTTTTATTCTATTGAACTCATAATTTGATAAGTAGACAAGAAGGGGAAATTCAAGCCACAATGAGCACGTAATGCATAAAGAAGTTGCTGACACATATATATATAATTTATATTTAAAATTTACAATTAAATCCCCATATTTTTCTCCCCTCTTCACATAACCCTTGCATAAACCACCGCCGCCGCCGCCGCCATTGTCTTTGTGCATCAACTTCAAACCACCACAATTCATCAACAACATGCCATTATTTCTACAATGAATACCACCAATTTCATACAATCTACAATGAATACCACCAATTTCATACAATAGTACTAAATTAAAGAAAAACTAAATGACATCAAAATTAACCTTGAAAAATTCAAAAAATAATAAAATTTCTTCTTAGGCATTTTATCAAACAAGTGGTGACCAAAAATGAGAGTTACATTGAATGAATGATATAGGCTTATGAATCAGCCACACATCCACCTCAATTTCAATGTAAAATGATTTCATGCTAAGCTTGTCTTTCTTTCAACATCCAACTAATGTAATTCCTATAATGAGAATATCTAAACGACTCACTACGAGATAATCTTCACATTCAAGGCAGCTACAGGAAGCTCCCCTGTCTTCTCCAGTCATTGCCTTTAAGCTCAGAACAAAGCTCATCAATGCTGATAGCAACTAATTTAGGATTTAAAAACTAGTAATCATCGTTCTTCATTGTCTCCTCTTCTATCATTTTTAATTTTTCCTCTACAGAAACTAATGTTAGATTGGCTTCTACAACTCCACTTCTTCCTCTTCTTCTTCTTTAATTCATTTCTCTTTGTCCAACGCTCGATCCAAATCTGCAGTCACCAAAATTAACGCCATCTCTTCTTCCATTCTCTCTCTGTCACATTCCATCATCTTCGGCACCGTCCATTTGTGGTCACCAAAATTAACGCACCTGAGAAATGATTTGATATTATAACTAAAAAAATTACAAATCAAGAAAAATAAGTAAGAAGACACAAAAATAATGAAGAAAAAAGATAGTGCAGTGACGGGGAACAGTTTCTTTGATTCAATCCTTAGCCATGGCTTGCCGCAACCGGACCAGGATGCAAGTCTCGGCAGGTACCTCTCACATTATCACTGCCTAATCCAAGATGTTTCCACTGGTGCAATTTTTTTTTTTTTTTAGATTGCCTGGGTAATTGGATTGGGTAATGGGTAGGGACTAAGAAGAGGAAGAAGATGAAGGGAATTAGGGATTTTCAATGATTTGGGTAAAGTTTTTTTTTTTTTTGGTGATATTGGTTGGGTAATTTGGATTGGGTAAAATGGGTAGGGATTGAGAAGAGGAAAAAGATGAAAGGCTGTGATTTGGGTAAGTTAAATTAGTTTTGTTTTTATTTTTTTTAACCCCTCTTTTCTTTTTGAAAACATAGATGTCCATCTGGACATCAAATTTGCCACATCATCGCGCGTCCTTTAAACGTGTTTTATTAAGTCTAGCCATGGCTGGAATCGGTTAAAAATAGAAGTTTATATGTGTAATTGGTTAATTTTGAAGTTGGTGTATGAAATGGGCGAAAAGGATAAAGTTCAAGGGGGTGAAAAAGGGTATTCGGCCATATTGTAAATATTAAAAATAGTATAAGTGTAGTCAAGTGAATTTTTGAAATTAATTTTCATAAAAATTTGTACTTTATTATACAATACACTAATATTTATGTCGTATGATTTTTTATTAATATAATTTATGGGCAAATGGTCTATTGGGCTCTTCAACTTGTATAAGGAGGGCAAATAAGCCCAATTTGAATTTTTTTTACAAATAGATCCAAAACTTCTATTTTTTGGCCTAATTAATTCAATTTAGAGCTAAACTAAGTGCGTGTGTTTCACAATGCAAAAGTGAATTAAAATGACATCAAATTTTCTTATTTTATTCAATAACTTCTAACACTAATTTCCTCCCCAAAAAAATCAAACTTTAACGCTACAAATATTCATATCATCGTCGCTCTCCTTCATCTCCACCTCACACTCACCACCTCTGCTATTCTCATCCACCTACAACTTCATCATCTCTTTTTTTTTTCCTCCTATCACCGCCACTCTCCTTCATCTTCACCCTTACAATTCAAGGTCAAATCAATAATAAAAATCTAAAACCCAAAATCAAGTAGTGCTATAGCATCAGCGAAAACCAGAGCCTACATCTGGTTTCTTCTCTGGCGCCGCCATGGATTTGGATTTCATGGATGAACTCTTGTATGATGGATGTTGGTTGGAGACCACTGATGGGTTCAGCTTTTTAGAACCAATTGCCTTAACCTTTACAAATCCTCATCAGCAGCCTCGCAAACACAAATCCTCATAGGCAAATGCATCAAGAGAAAAACAATTCTCCACCTCCTAGTAATTCCAAAGTAAAGGAAGTTGCTGAGTGTGAATATCAAAATCTTAGCAGTGTTGTCAAGGCTACCAGTCGTGAATTGAGCAGAAGATTGTGGATTGCACCAAAGGCAGATTTATGGTCAGCTTCTTCGATAAAATAGAGATTGATTGATGCTATTAAAGAGACAGAGAATAATCAAAGTGAATATTTTATAGGTTGGTGTGTTATGTTTTAGTATGTTTTTGTGTCTGTAGGTTTTTTAGAAGATTTTGAAAATCTCTCAATGGACCTTTGGAGAAGATATATAGCGACAAAAAGATTTTTTTTTTTTTGCCTTGTTACACTTTGAATCCTTGCCAAAAATGTTAAATACATGTTTTCTGGAACAAACAAACGGGTTTATTTATTAACATAAAGCATCAGAGTACAAGATAATCATTTACTTGCTCTAGGTTTTATTAAGTCTACACCGGTTAACTATTAATTTTTTTTTGGGTATTTGTTAGAAAGCTTTAAACTTTTTGTTTTGGGTATTGTTAAAAGATTTAAACTTGGTCTTTCTTGGGATATATAGTTTTGTTAGGTTCATTTGTAGATGCAATTTAGATCCAATTGCATATGGTGTGTCTCTTTTTAGGTAACCATGGTGGAAACTTCATTGGCGATGATTGATAGTAAAAAAAGGGAAAAAAATAATGAAAATGAAGTTGTTAAGTAAAGAAAGAAAAGGATGAACATGAAATAATGGAAAGGAAAATATAAAATAATGAAAAAATCTACAGGTGTAGACGTGAAGAGAAGAAGAAGAAGAGGATGAGGAAAGGAGGTTAATTGATTATTAAAAAAATAATGAATATAAATAATTATTTTTAGGAGAAAAGAAAAGAAATATCTAAATAAATATTTTTTTTCTTAAACTGACATATATATATATAATTATTCATTTCACGCTTTAAGAGCATTTGCATAACACATCATATTTCAATTCAAATTTTGGAGTTAATTGAGCTGAAAAATAAAAATTTTGGACTAATTTGCTGAAAAAGTTACAATTCGGTCTATATAACCTGACTCATCAAGTTGAAGGACCTACTTGACCATTTTTCCTATAATTTATTGTCCAATATTTTCAATTTTAATAGTACTTTATTAAAATAAAATTATTTGCTCAACCAATATAGAACGCTTATGATTTAGCACGGGGTGCAATGGACAATAAGCATAAATTTGAATAAAAATTCAATCACTCACAAATCACAACCACCAGTGAAAAATTTATCAAAAAATTTAATATTTAAAATTCTTTAAAAAAATTAAATTTGATTTTGTACATACCCAAGAAAAACAATCCAAAAAAGTACAACATTTTAGTATAAAAATATAAAAAAATCTCATAAAATATATCCTATAGAGAAAAAGCACAATATAAAAAAATTGAAAATCCTTTAACAGAGAAATTAATTAATTGAAGTATAATTTCTTAATAAAAGATAATTCAATTATTAGTATTTTAAGTAGAGCAAGGGAAAGTGAAGTTTAGGTCCTAAATCTTTAAAAAAATCTTGTTTGCAATATTTATGTGTCATCCCTCTAAATTTCAATACAAAAGATTAACAGTTATTTATTACTCCATTCAAATTCAAATTATTCAATTTAGTGATTTAAAATTAAAATTAGTTCACAAAAATTTATTGCATGTACTTTAATTTTTAAAGTAAAATATATTTTATTCATAATCGCCATTAAATGATAAATATATTTTCATTTAGTAATAACTAAAATAAAATAAAATAAAATAAAAGTACTTATGATTTTTTTGAAATAAAAGTAGCTATAAATTAAAGTAATCATACAATTTTTCATTCTTAAAATATTAAATAAAAAATAAAAATGAATTTTTCTATAATATAAATATTTGTATTTATACACATGAAATTTAAATTGATAGATTACTACTAATTTAATTACAGTTATTAATGCATTTTATAGGTATTGGTATATAAAAATAATCATTAGTTGTAATTAAATAAAAATAAATTTAACGATTTAAATTTCACTTATATGGATACAAACGTTTGTATTATACAAAAAAAATAATAAAAATATAAAAGGAACAAATGGTCAAATAGATCCTTAAATTTGAACTTTTACAACAATTAAATTTAAAACTTCTATTTTTAGGGCTATTAAACCCAAATTTGGGTTAGAGAGCGTGTAACACAAACTTTATGAAAATAGAGTGAAACATTTATACTGAACATTTTAATAATGTTTTAAAACTAAATTAAATTTAAAATATTCAAAAAATCTACATTAATTTAACCATACTAATATTATTTGTTTTCTACTCTCTCTCTCTCGACTTCCTATTCCCATCGTCGGACCAAAACCCTCACCTCTAATGCCATCACCACCGCCGCATCTTGTGGTGCTTTTTCTGGACCAACATTGGCTCGCCAACATGCATGCACATTGCCTTTTACTCCAAGCTCACACTATCTGGCAATTTAAAGCATAGGTCTGCAGGATACACCACCTGTTAATAAGAAAACAATGAATCCTTAGCATTCATTTCTCAATTCCATTTTGAGAAATAGTACACTGACATATTTCTTAGAAATAGAACCCTGCAAAATTGAGGACCGAATTGTTGTTAACCTGATTGGCAAGAGAACCATGTACTGGTGGAATGGCAAAACACTTCATTTCAGGGCAATGATTGTATCGACCTTCTTTGTAGAGGTCACATCTCCAGCAACTGATGCCTGGCTCTAATGCCACACGGTCTCCAGGCACAAAACTCTTTAACTTCACTTCCAACCTCCTTGATGATCCCAGCACACTCATGGCCAATTACCATTGGCTCCTTCACCACAAAGTGTGCCAATTGCAAGTTTGCACACAGACGAGAAACCCAAATTATAAATCTGAGGAATCATAATAATAAAAAAAGTATTAAAAAACTAATCCATCACTTATTTTAGCTCTGTATCAAATCCATTCCCCTTTTCTACCAATTCTTCAGTACTGTTAATTTACAAATGAAGTTGAGCTATAAGAGAAAATCAACGAAACATTTAACCAACAAGGTTGTAACTTCAGAATCAACAAGAAAGTTCATTTCTTGATCAGAACACAGAGAATCAATTAAAGATCAGCAGCAGAGTCATTGGAATTCGATGAGTAATCTTCTTAAAATACTCCCATGGCATACTGGAATCTACAAGTGCCACAACTAGAACTTGCAGTCTATCAGCCTCAAAAATCACTGAACTCTTCCTCTCTGTATCCAACACTACTACACAATCTGGTAGTTGTATTGGTTCAAAACAAACCTTCACCGTAACAAATACTCCAAAAAATAAAACTTCAATCAACCAAAAAAATCAAAACACAAAAAAAAAAATTTATTTTCTGTTACTGCGATTATGATTCAAGAAAAAGAACAAACCTATCAGCCCCCAAGAGGCCCCAAGAATCGAGCTTTCTTGTCGCTTGCAAGATGAGAGATGAAGGCAACAGCATTTCGAAGACAAATTAGGGTTTTATTAGAATCGTTTGCCTGGTTATTTCGCATTCCATAAGTAAAGATCTTGAAGTGTTGGGTGGCGACACAGAACTAGAAAAGAACAGCAGCATGCGGTGCATGGAGAATGAAAGTAAGTGGTGTTAGTGGAGGTGGAATCAAGGCGAAGGAGGTTGAAATCGATGGATTCTTCAGTGACGTTACCTTGGTTTTTGGTGGTTAATGGTGAAAAGCTAAAAGCGAGGACATGGCGAATGGTGATGAAGGAGTGGTAGTGGATGGTGATGGAGAGGCGGCAGTGGGATGGTGATGAAGAGGTGGCTGTGGGTGGTGATGGAAGTGGATGATGATGGAGAATTGGGGTTCAAAATTAGGGAAGGAGAATA
This sequence comes from Mallotus repandus, assembly GCA_949671775.1. Lineage (NCBI taxonomy): Eukaryota > Viridiplantae > Streptophyta > Magnoliopsida > Malpighiales > Euphorbiaceae > Mallotus > Mallotus repandus. The sequence continues at coordinate 12,012 of CATIWM010045461.1, forward strand.
AGAATTAATTATGTCCAATTTTTTATTTTTTTATTATATAATTGAAAATTTATTTAATTATATATTCGGTGCATTCCACGCGCCCTGTCAGCCCCAAATTTGGGTTTACTAGACCTAAAAAGAGAATTTTTGGACTTAATTGTTGCAAAGTCTAATTTTTTATTTTTTTATTATATAATTAAAAATTTGTTTAATTATATATTCGGTGCATACCACGCGCCCTGCCAGCCCCAAATTTGGGTTTAATAGACCTAATAAAGAGAAATTTTGGACTTAATTGTTACAAGAGTTCATATGCGGACTATGTGGCCCGAATGGTCAAGTTGAAGGACCTACTTGACCATTTGTCCAATATAAAAGACTTGCAATTACTAAAGAGAAAAACCAAAGTTTGGCTTACTTGCCAATTGGCCCTTCAAACTCTTAGAGAAGTCTGATTTACCCAACCAATTAACGTTTTGGCCTATTAAGTCGCTAACTTCCCTGCTCAATTGCAAGGCTTTGGCTTTGCTTGCTATCTCCTCTTCTAATGCCCTTTGGGTTATAACCAGAGACGCTGACGCAGAGAGAGCAGCAGCAAAAAGATGAGTGGAAGAGGAAGCGGAGTGAACTCAGTGTTCTACGCAAAATCATACCATCCAATTCAAGCTGGAAGCATCGACGGCACTGATATTCTTCCTCACGACAACGCCATTTACCGTGCTTTTCTCTGTTCTTCCTCTGGCCTCTGTAATCTTCGAGACCCATAACGCTAATTCTATCTTACCCTTTTGTTCTTCATGGTTTCATTTGTTTTTTTTTTTTTTGAATTTTTTTGCTGCTGCAGATGACCCTTTTGGCGACACCAAAGTCATTGGCGACCCTTATTGCACTGTATTCGTTGGTCGCCTCTCTCACTCCACCACTGAAAACACTCTTCGTAAGGTAAAATTATTCATTCGCATGATACCCTTTTGCATAATTTTGCATTCTACCTATATAAATAATTGTTTTGTTATTTTGGTTAATCTTAGGCTATGAGCAAGTATGGTAAAGTTAAGAACTTGCGCTTGGTCAGGGACATTGGTAATCTTTTTCTCTTTAAATATAACATTTATTATAATTTTTTGAATGCTTGAATTGATTACAGTATTGGGTTCGCTTTTATCTTTGTCTGAACAAATTTTCTTGCATTTTGCAGTAACTGGTGCTTCTCGCGGCTATGCTTTTGTTGAATATGAAACTGAAAGAGAGATGCGCCGCGCTTACATGGTTCTTACTACACTGGCCTCTGGTTTTGATTTCTGTTTTAAACACTTTCATTGCACAAATGACCAAAGAGCACAAAAGAAAAGTTTTTTACATTGGATGGACCTTGCATAGCTGGATATATCAATGCCTAAATTAGATATTTTGTCTTTAGTGTCAGCATTTTGCTGATTAATAATTCACCTGCTTAACCATTGACAATCAACATTTCACTGCTAAACACATTATTTCATATTAGGATTTTATGGATTGCCTTAAATGCTAATCCCACTGAAGATTTGTGATTTTTGTCCATGTACTATGATATAGCAACCAAGATATCTAGTGAAGGATGTCAGCAATTTTAGGTATTTACTTTGCTATTTGAGCTTCAAGACAGAAGCAACTAGTTTCTAGTGCACCAGAAATTTTCTGTCATCAGCATTGGATAATGCAACTTGCTTTTGTCCTAATTCTTTTGATGTTTATCCTATCTAGTTCCTCTGTGCTAAACTTGAATGCTTTAAAAATTCTGCTAAAGTCTATTTTTTTCCTCCATTTTCTTTTCATATTATTACTATTTTTGTAGTGAATTGAGGATTGATGTGCTTCATGAGCCTTGCTTTCTCTAAAAAAATCATTTCTTTTTCTCCTTGTGAGGTCTCTTTTCCATTTACCTGGTTGTTGACCTTGTGTGGGAACATTCTTTGACAATGCCTGAAATATTTCTTAAAGTTTGAAGCTTCGAGTTGGCTACTCTCTGTTATGATGATAGCAGAAGTAACACCCATTAATGAGATCTTGTGTATGCTTTTTGATGAGAAAATAAAGGAAGAAAAATGTAAATGAAATCATTTAGCAAGTAGTCAAAATTATATGCAATTCCAGTTGACGTCTGCTTTTGTTGGTTTTGAAACATGTTGAATCGCTGCTGAGTTCATTATGCATAATTATTAATTTGTACTAATTGGAGCTTTATTTTAGTGTGTCTAATGCATATTGACCCTTTAGACGTGCATCCTTCCCTTATCATTGAATAAAAGAAGGCCCTCTCTCTCTCTCTCTCGCTCACTCTCTCTCTCATACTGTTAGACAAGCATGCACCCACAGCTGTACATTGGCGATTACTTAACAAAAGCATATGATTTCAACATCTCAATCATGTGTTGAATTGATCCTATGCTCGTTTATTGCTTTGTGCCAAGGTCATCTTTGTCACTATTTTTGTGGAGTACTTTTCAACCAACTAATGATGTATTTATGCATAATGCAGGATGGTCATCTTTCGTACATTGATGATTCTGAAATAATAGTTGATTATAACCGGCAGCAGTTGATGCCTGGCTGGATCCCAAGAAGGTTAGGTCAGTTGGTCATTTTTCTTTATCATTGTATGGTTGCCAATACAGATCAAACTTAATTAGGCATTCCTGGTTTACCAAGTGAAATTGGATAGTTCTTGTTTATGACCAGCTAAACATAATATTCAATTAAAGAGTGTCTCATAGGATATAGCCTTCTTTCATAACATTGTTGATCTTGACACAGTTGTGTAAGAGATAACAGGAATTCTAAGCATATCATGATATGCGATTTCATTTTCTTAACCAAAAACTTTTTCTTTGTTCTTATTTTCTTTCCCAATCAGGAGGCGGCCTTGGCGGAAGGAAGGAGTCTGGACAGCTTCGGTTTGGTGGGCGAGAACGACCATTTCGAGCTCCTTTGTATGTAGCATTCACATTTTTATCTTTTTTGCAACATTTAAGTTTTACTTAGGATTTTTTTCAACAATCATTAATTTACACTTTTTCAGTGATGTTAAAAGTGTCATTTTGTGTTAATAGATCTATGGGATAGAGATGTTCATTTGATTTTGGTAGCATACTGGATCAAACATTTCATTAAAGTTCTATATCAGATTGTGTATTTTAAGGATGGAGTGAAGTCAGTAGTGCATCAACAGGACTTTGGTTCTTGTACATAACAAGTAGAATGATGGTCAAACTTTTTTCATGAGTGACACGATTGTGTTGGCTTTATGATTCTTATTAATCAGATAATCCTATGTTGGCCCCCACATTATAGAATCTCACTTGATTGGAAAACACAGTAGAAGAAGCAGACATACTTTAATGTCAAATTATTTACTTTATTCTCTCCTCTGTTCCTCCCCTTGCTACTTACTTCATTTTGTCTTGAAGGTGGGGCTTTTTTTTCTTACTACATCATACAACAGTAATGAGTTGATTGCTGGACCTTACTAAAAGTTGTTATAATGTAAATGTCTCTGATTTCGTTGAAAATAATTTTATGCATTTTCATAACACATGCAGAGTAGTAACTTACCATCTTCAGGTTCTTCTGTACACTTGTTGCATATGAAACTTGTAGTCAGTGATTGTAGGACAATCTTACATCCTTATAGAAGCTGATGTTTGGCTTTTTGCCCAATAAGATACTTCCCAAAATGGTAATCTTTGGGCAAGTGCTTTCAAATCGGCTTAAATGAATACATTCCAAATAGAACTTCAACGTCATACACAATCCAAGCTTGAGCTGTGGAATAGCTTGACTTTGTCTTACTTGTTAAACTCAACCAGATTTTGGATTGATTGGGTTGGATATATTTGGGGATACACTGCATGTTGGTTTCTTTTTTGCCCTCTGGTTTTGCAAATGAGCATGTGGCAATAAACTATTGATCACACCTTATTACTAATGCGCATGTGTGAAAATGTAATTCAGGTAGAGGTTGGAATAAAATCTGATTCGATGTTATTTACTGTCATAGTCCTATCCTTTTGGTGCCATGTGATGGGAAATTGTACTAATTTATAAAATTACTGATAGAATATCATCTTCCATGAGGCAGGCAACCAGTTCCAATCGATGAACTGAAGAGGCTTGGAATTTCTCCTCCGCCAGAAGGAAGATACATGTCACGTTTCCAGGTATTGTTTCTTATAAATCTGGAGCTCCTTCAAATGTTCTTCATCTCAATTTGGGCATCTAAGTAGTTAATAAATTTCCATGCAGTTGTCTCTGTGCCACTAATGTTGTTGGTATACATGATTAAAATAGATGAATATATGTATGATTTGTCAATATTATTGTAGATACTGTTTTTGTTGATTAATTGAAAGCATGATTAAAATATATATGTATCATTTGCAATGTTATTGTAGATATTGCTTTTGTTGATTAATTGCAAGCGTGATTAAAATGGATCAATGTATTATTTGTCAATGTTATTATTTATATGGCTTTTATTGATTAATTGAAACTTTCTTTGCCCTCAAATTAATATCCTCAATGGCACCTTGAGTTTTGTATTGGAAAGGATTACTAAATGTCACTTCATAAAATATGATACACAAAAGTGCTAGGCTTTCCTTTTCTTCCACTCACTTTTCAGTTATTATTTTAGGTCCCATCGCCCCCCAGAAGAAATCAGAGGTCAATGGACAGGGAAGAAGAAAGGTCTGATAGGAGGAGGTCTATTGACAAGGAAGAATGCAGCCACAGAAGCAGTTCTGCGGAGAGGGAAGATCGCCGCAGAAAAAGGAGCTCTAGGGGCAAGGAAGAACACTCTAGCAGGTGGCACTCTGAAGATAGAGAAGGACGTTACCATGAAGGGAGCTCTGTTGATAGGTCAGGGCACTCCCATGAAAATGTACTAGAAAGGGAGGATCACCATCATCATGCAAGGAGCTCTTTGTACATGGAAAAGCACAATGAAAAAAGGAACCCTGTAGACGGGGAAAAATCTCCTCAGGAGAAGTTCTCAGATGTAGAAGAGTACTCCTATAGAAGCTCTAGAGATAGAAAAGATGGCTCTCGCAAGCTCCACAGGCATGATACTAGATCTGAGAGGCACAAGAGGAGATCCAAGACAGGGGATCACTCTTCCAATCGGTGATTATTTACAAATTTCTTTTTCAACAGAATGTTCTCATACTGCATTTAATTTGTGGATAGCAGGGGGGGAGTCTAGCAAAGCTGTAACAAACTGCTATTTTTTGTTTTCCACTTAATCTGTGACTCTTGGATATATTCAAGGTAGTCTCTGCCTTGTTGAGCTGTAATGAAATATTCATCTCTTATAACAACTTCTGTAATCTTTTTGTGAGGTAAGCCCCATATGCAGACATAAGAACCTGTTTATTTCTCGGTTTAACTAGATTTCAACAGGCTATTGGTTGGAAGAGTGGAGATTAGAGGTCGGTAAGTGCAAGTATAGCGATGAACCTTGATGTTGGGTGGTTGTAAATACTGACTTGGCCTATACTACACATTTGAAGAATCTCCAATTATTAGGGTGATAAAATTTGTGCGTTTTACAAGCAAAAATGAAGGAAACTTTTATTGATTCAGGACATCTGATGTTAATACATTTGGAATAAAAGAAGTGTTAATGAACCATGTCCGAAGACCTGACATAGAATAAGCAGCTCTTGCTAAGCAGTGAGCCTTGTTTGCAGGTCGGCTTTTCTTCTAAACAACATGAAGTTGGCAGATCTATATCCAAGAGCATGCATAGCTTATTGCAGAAAAATCTTTTACCATCCTAGCAATCTGGAGAAATTCTGTAGGCCACACAATGTGCAACTCATCCATCTATTAAAAGCTGAAGTCATAGTGTTATACCACATATCAACAGCACCCAAACAAAATACCCATCAAAGAAAATAAGCCAATAAATAAACAAACCTCTTGATAACATAGCCACAAGGCTTGTAGAGCTTCTGCTTGGCATCAGAGAGAATATGAAGATGACAAAAACTAGTCAAA
>CATIWM010045497.1:0-10051 GCA_949671775.1 Mallotus repandus
ATTAAACTAAATTAAACACAAAAATAATTAAACAAACAACGAATTAAATCATATAAATCACAAAATAATATAAAAAATGAAAATAATAAACTAAACTATAAAGATAAACAAACGATAAAATAATGAACTAAATAAACACAATAATTAAAGCATATAAAAAAACAAAATAATTAACACAAACCCTAATTATCAAAGCATGCATAAAAATAAATTCTATCCCTGATTTAATTTCATGCAACCTAGATTAACTAAGGCCACTATTAATTTTAATTAAAATTTTACCAAATAAACATAATTTACTAATCAATTTTAAAATACAATAAAAACTAGGAGCTTTATTAACAATCCAACTAATGGGGTTATTACAACAAAAAAAAACTGTTAAATAAATAAAACAAATAACATAAAAAAACAATAAACAATAAAAATATATGAAAAAAGAAGACAAACTAGGTTGCTTTCCACGACTTCTATGGATTTTTATGTGGATTTGGTTTGATCTCCATGACTACTCCATAACATCAAATATCTCACGAAATCAAGGAATAAAACAATAAAACATAATAAAATAAATTAGAATAAATAATGAGAAGAAAAAGAATAAAATAAAAGTAAAATTAAAAGAAATAAAACAACAAAGAAGGGGATGAAGATGAATAAGATGTTGTTTGATTTCTCCTCAGAGATTTGATTGTTAATTCACCGTTTGGTTGCTTGAAATCAACTCCTTGAATTGATCTTCCTTCTCAAGTATTGCTTGCCTTTGAAAACTCAAAAGAAAATAACAAGAATTTGGCTGTATAATTCCTAAAGATTTCTTCCTTCTCTTAAAAAAAACTCTCTTGTTGTGTAATTTTCAAAGCTAAAAAAGCATACCTCCTTTCTATGCTAAAACAATGCACTTAAATAGAGGGTGTAAACCTAGAAATTTTAGGTTACGTGATTTATTCCTTTTGTGATTATAAAATCACAATAGATAAAGTCCTTTTAAAATTAGGATAAAAAATCCTTTTTAAATTCAATTAAATAACAATAATCTATGATTATCACTAAACATAACCATTATCAAACTCTAAATTTATTTCTAGACCAATTAAAATTAAGTAAAATTAATTTCAAAAATTAAAAACTGCTCAAAATGACACCAAAACCCATCGGAAGTGTGCAATTTCGATCGAAATTACATATTTTCTATCGGAAATATATAATTTCGGTCAAAATTATACAATTCTGATTGGAATTAATTGCACTTCAGTTCTGTTTTTTGAAATTTTTGAATTTAAAAATTGACCCACAAAAGAAAGAAGATTTTTTCAATAAAGTCCTGAAAACTTGGCAATCAAGTCCTTGAGATTCAAGAATCAAAATTTGATTACTGATTTCAATCAAATTTTCATCATTGGATCCTCGTCGCATCCATATTCCAATCATCCTAGAATTGGGTGCTTATAGTTGCCCCCCTTTGTCGCTGTTTGCTTGACAAATTGTGACAAAGCAAATAAGCGCACAATTCTAAAATAAGAAATTAGGTACTCACTTGTTCAAGAGATTCTTCGTCTGTGTTCAGATCCTTTCAGAACTTACTATATTCTCTGTGAGATGTCTAGTAAAATCCGTGTTTCGCTATATTTAGCGAGATGACAAGTTATAACTACTGTGTAGTGTCTAGCCAAACGTACTATATTTCCTGTGGAACGTCTAATGATTATAATTGCTTTGCTATATTCCCTATAGTAGTGATAATTTTTTGCTATATTTCATATGGAATGTTTAGTGAAATGCTATAACTACTGTGTAGTGTCTAGCTAACTTTAATCATACTATAAACCCTGTGGACTATATAGCAAAACTTTAAATCTTTTGCTATGCTACTGTGTAGTGTCTAACAAAGTGAAAATGAAATTTATACAGTAGCTACTGTGCATCATACAATACAGATGAATTTTGAAAAAAAGTTATAGCCACTGTGCATCATATAACTAAAAATGAGCTTTGAAATTAAGTTATAGCCACTGTGTGGCATATAACTAAAAATGAATTTTGAAATTACTACTGTGTAGTAAATACCAAAATATGTATAACATATAGAAATTAAATTCTCTATACTTTCAAACTAATTAATTGTGCATCTGTGCTGATAATTTAATAATTCTATGAATTATTAAATTTGACTTGCGATGATGTTTTTGAAATCAATTAAGAATTAATTTCTTAATTGAATTGCAATCTTAGAGTAAATTGCAAGAAAACTTATGGACTTATTTATAAGGAAAGTTTAAGGGACTAAAATGAATATTTATCATTTTAATATATACTTACCTATCATTTTCCTTCTTTTGCCAATCACTTTCTTCTTTTTCCTATTCTTTTCTTTCCTTTCACTTTCACTTTGATTTTGATTTCTTCTTTTCTTGATTACTTCTTCATCTGAAGTCCAAATTTGAATTCGTCTGATTCTATGGCTCACCCGCCACGTAGGTCATATGTTAGTACCTCGGGCAAAGCTGATCCAACTGTCCTAGCCCCATATTTCCCATAAAACCACTTGGGACTTCAAGAGGGTGCAACAGTCCTTCCTTTGACTCGTTTGGAGCTCTATAGATGCTCACAAGCTGGTGATGAGGTGCACTTTCTACCCTCTTTTGCTTTATTATGCAAAAATTCAATTTATTCTATCTAATTAGTGATTAACATTAGACTGAAACTGTCAAACTGAAAATCAGTGAATTAAATTTTAGCAAAAATTAATCCCTATAAATTAACACTGAATTAAAACATTGAAAAATCAAATCAGGTTCATGCATGTCCAATTCGGGAGTTAGATTTTTGATCAAAAATCTTAAAAACTGATCGAATTTCTGGATTTTCGATCGAATTTCCATAATTCCAATCAGAATTATGGATTTTCGATCGAAATTCTAGAAATTATATTGGTATTTTCACCATTTTTGACAATTTTTCAAATTTTCTAAAATTTTTAAATTTTTTTAATGAAATAATGCAAAAGTGAGAAATTGATTTTTGTCATTTCTGAATTTCAATTCAGAAACCCTTGAAGTTTTCTGGCTATTTCCATCTAGCTCGAGAACTATTTCATGATCTATCTGCTGAGGTGATTGAGTATATTTGGGCATCAGGCTTCAGACGATTCATTGCTGCTATCACGACTCAGCAAGGTAGGTCAGCGCATTATTCTCTCTTTGCATTGATCAAGAGATGGATGGATACTACCCATACCTTCCACACTCACGTGGGTGTGTTGACTATCTCTCCTATGAGCTTTTCTGCCATTGCTGGGATTGCCTTTAGAGATACCTCAGTTCTTTTCGATGTCAGCTTCTGCAACCATTCTGAAGATGCTAGGAGCTAGTAAGTTCGTGACTTGCTTGAATTCGTCCCAGCATGGACGAATCAAAAGAATATAGTGCTTTCATCTCTTATTCAGAGTTTTAAGAGACTTCCCACTACCACTCATTGCCAGATTATTCAGAAGGCAAGATGTTTTTTACTGATTTTGCTAGGCACTACCCTCTTCTGTGAAACTGGTCATGAGGTCAATATTGCCCTTCTTGGCCCTCTTCCAGACCTTAGTCGAGTTACCATCTTAAATTAGGGTTTTGCAGCACTTGCCTATCTTTATTATAGGCTCGACACTATATGCAGAGGTGCAGTCACGATGTGTGGTTTTTGGCATGTTACATGTATGTTCCTTCAACCCTTCGATTTTGTTTTCCCTTTTTAATCTCTTTGCTCTATCTTGATTATTTCCTTTCTTTTGCAAATTTGGAGCATTGAGATTAGACTGATTCGAGGCTTTAGTGTTGTTAGCCTGGATAGATGTAAAGATAGGGCTCTTCTTGCCTTTCCAGCATCAGATATGATTTATAGACTTATTAGCTAAACACTTTTGAATGGGACCCGGTAAGGAAATTCAACTGTTAGTACTTCAAGAAACTACAATAGTTAAAGGAAAAGTTAACTAATTAATTTATAAATTGTAGGTTAAGTCTGATTGGCTTGATGGTGCTGAAGATATTTAGCGATATGATTTCATGGCTACTGCTTTGAGACTCAAGACCGTGAGGATCTTGCTCCTTAGATACGGTTGCAAGATATAGTATCTTAGCGAGCGCATATATCAATGGCATACAAGGCCTTCTCGACGACACATTCCTTCTCTTATTCCCTCCTCTATGCTATGGAGTAGCAACCTGACTGGTCCAGAGCTGAGAGTACCTCTAGATGGATATGATGCCTCAACTTCACTTGAGCGTTCCCAAAACTATCATCAATTCATTCAAGAGAATCTTCTAGAGCAAATTCCTACAAATTTGGAGGAGGTTTGATCTTTATCTGCTTCTCTCTTTCATTTCTCACTTGTTGACATTTGTACCCTTTTCCTTAGGTTGAGAGAGTAGATTCCCATATTAATGAAGAGACTGAGACTAATCCTTAAACTATGAGGACTGAACATGAGACTGAGCAGGGTTCTTATGCTGAACATGCTAAGATTGTTGGAGATAAGGCCTCGACTAGTGCTACTCTTGGCAATATCTCTCTTCTGGATTGATCTATGTACTATTGGGGCCCAACAATTTAGGCTCCTGTTGAGCAACATATGTATTTTGATGATATACAGCCTCCTAGCTTTTCTCCACCATATGCTTCTCATGTGAGTGTAATTGATTTCTTTTACCTGTACAAGATAACACTTGATTCTAATGTTAGTAATATTTATAATACAGATTCCCCAGACATATGCAGAGTACTTATATGGACTTGCCTCATCACAGAGATTATTTAATATACAGGCCACAAATAGTTGGAGAGTAAGTATTTTACCATCCACGTGCAAATGTATGCATGATATGCATGTTATGCATATTTCTAACTATATCCTAATGCAACAGGATTATACCGGGGACTTGGAGAGCGAGATTGATAGGCTTCATCATCAGCTTGCTGATTTAGGTTACAATGACTATGGTGCTGGGACCTCGACTGCTAGAGCCCCTGATGATGATCCAACTAAAGGATAGAGTCCTTGGCTAGACACTGGAGCTAGAGATAACTGATTTTACAGCCTTTCAATGTGATTGTATTCTGTTCTCTATCTATTCTATACTTATTCTGCATATTGATGTACTGAATTGATCTTTTAATCTTGAGTGGATTGTGCTTTTAATTTCCTTTTCTCTTTCTGAATAAAATTCTAAGTTAAAAAGGATAAAGGAATAAATAGATAAATAAATAATTAGGATTTTATTTACTTATCCTTATCCTACTCAACTTTGACTATTTATTCCATCCTAGTAGGAAATAGAATCCTTTTCCAATCTTGATTTGCCCTTTATCACTATATAAAGGCTTAAAAAGGGTTCATTCTCTACACTTTTATTTTTGCACCTTTATCATCATGACTTAGGCTACTCTTCAACTGTTCAAGATCTTTCTCAAGAACCTTCGTGGGGATGATTGGAATCAACTTTTGCCTTTCCATGCCAAATTACTAAAATCTCTATACCATATCAAAATTAATTACAATCTTCTTCATGCTACTGCCTATTTCTGGGATCCTAAAGACCATGTCTTTAGATTTAATGGACAAGAGCTTAATTGAAGAATTTGTTGCCATTTTTGGATGCTTATTAAATTTAACTGCTGTAATTGCTCTTCCCAAACTAGACATGCAATTTCCCCACAGGCTATGCACATTCTTTAATATGTCCCCAGGCGAAATTTGTTCTTATGCACACAATCATGAAACTATTAGCCTATCTGCTCTGATCACTGCTTATGAGACTAAAGATAAGAACGATGCTGCTTGGACTAGGAAAGTTTCTTTTTGTCTTTATGCTCAGTTTCTGCTAGTTTATTCCCACGGAGATGCCAATACAAGAATAGTCAACATTTTGGAACAACTAGAAACGAGAGCAAACCCCATGCCTGTTATTCTAGTTGAGACTATCATTGGTTTGGATCTTTTTAAGACTCAAAACCATCTTTTTGGCAATTTACTCCTTCAGGTATATAACCAAAATCTATCTTTTTCTTTTTTCTTTTTTTTACCTTAATTTTTGCCTAAGTTGCCCTTTCGAATTTTCAACTTAGCGAGCTTTGTCTTCTCTTATTTCTTTTTCTTTCTTTGATTTGGTTACAGGAGAAACTTAGTTTACTCAATGTTCCTGCCAATCCTTTAACTTATCAGCCTCATCAGTTACAGTCTCATCCTTTGACAGTAAAGGACTTATATACTATTGATCACTAGATTAACTGGATGAAAAACCTTACAGATATTGATATTACTTAGACTTGTCCATAGTGGAAGCTCAAGTATATGACTATAGACTTATATGGACACTGTGTTCCCATTCCTAGATTATACTTTTCTACTTTCATCTCTCCTTCTCATCTCTGCCGTCAGTATGGACATCGACAGTTCATCGTCACTGTCTTGACTGATTTTGAAAGATTTCCTTTGCGGCAAGACTTCCTGGACAAAGTAAAAAGTTTATGGCCTCGAAGGACTTTTGAACAAAATTTGAACCTTGATGCTGATGTAACTACTGATGACAACTACAAGAATTAGGTTATGTTACAAACTGCAAAGCCACCAGGATATGCTAGATTCAAGAGGGTTCAAACACTGCACAATGAATCTCAGAAGAAAAGGTGAAGAACATAGTCATTTAAAAACAAAAGAAGGTCTCATAGATCTAGTTTTTTGGACTTTCCATGTTTTATTTTCCTTTCTAGTACTTATGCATTATGATAAAGATAGAATATGTGTTTATAGCACAAACTCTATTTCAAATTAATTCATTAATTTAGGGTGAAAATGAGTATATTTGTTACATCATATAATATAACTCATGTTATCAGCTAGTCCTTTCGGATTTTCCAACTAAATATTTTTCACTCACTTTAATTCCCTAATTTTTGCCTGACTAGCCCTTTGCGGGTTTTCTGGACATAGGGAATGTCCTAACTTTTTCCGGACTAGCCCTTTCAGGTTTTCTAGTTAGCGGACTTTTATTCTTTATCCCTCTTTTATTTAAAGTTAATATTTCTTGAGACGATCCAAGTTAATTGGCTCTATGAACTCATTCCCCTTAAGATTTGAAATCTTTGCAGCTCCTTTAGGCTAGACTGTCTTAACCAAATACGGCCCTTCCCAATTAGGTTTGAATTTCCCTCTTGGAATGAAGACCATAACTCTTGACTATTTTAACACCATATATCCAACTTTGATCTTCCCAGGCTCGACTTTTTTATTGAATGATCCAGCAATCCTCTTTTGATATATCTGAGTATGGAATAAAGCATCCATCCTTTTCTCATCTAAGGATGCAAGGTGCTTATATCTTTTTTGTGCCCATTCACTTTCAGGTGTTTTCGCTTCCATAACTACCCTTAAGGACTTGATCTCAGTCTCTATAGGCAAAACTGCTTCACATCCATACACCAATGAGAATGGAGTTTGGCCTGTTGCCATTCGTACTGTTGTTCTGTATCTCCATAAGGCAAGAGGTAGATAGTCAGACCAGTCTTTGTAAGTTTTGACCATCTTAGAGAGGATTTTCTTCACATTCTTATTTACTGCCTCTACTGCCCCATTGGCCTATGGTCATCTCTACTTAAAACTGAACCATATTGTCTGTCACAAGATGCTCAATCTGATACTTCTGTAGTAACTCTGTTATCTCTACTTAAAACTAAACCATATTGTCTGTCACAACGTGATGTGGAACTCCTGATCTACAAATAAAGCTTTTTTCTACAAACTTTGCCATTTGCTTTACTTTTAAAGTGCCAAATGACTCTGCTTCTACTTATCTAGAGAAATAGTCAATAGTAACTACTATGTATTTGTGCCCATTTAACGATATTGGCCTTATCTCTCCTATAATGTCTATTCCCTATACTGCAAAAGGCCAAAGAGATGACAAACTATTTAGTACTATTGGTGGCAAATGTTTTAGGTTCCCATGTATCTGACACTAATGACATTGCCTCGTTGTCCTGATGTAGTCTCTTTCCATACTTATCCAAAAGTATCCTTGTCGCATAATCTTCTTTGCTAAAATGATCCCATTCATGTAAGGTCCACAAACTCCTGCATGGATCTCTTTCATCACTTCTGTTGCTTCTTCTTTCTTGAGACATCTCAATTGTGTACCATTCATCATCCTTTTGTACAATACTCCATCATGACTTGCATTGTTACGTGCAAAAATACGAAGGGTATATTTGTCCTTTGAGGTTGCCTCATCTGGATACTTTCTTTCTTCTATGAATTTTTGAACATCATAAAACCATGGTTTCTCTTCAAGTCTTATATGCACATTTATAACTCGTTCACTACCATAATATGGGGCTTTTAATTTCATTATCACCAAAGGCTTCATAGTCATTCTAGTTGGACTTACCCACATCGAAGAAAGAGTTGCCAATGCATCTGCCATCTGATTTTCTTCTCTTGACAAGTGAATAAAAAGGCATTTGTTGAACCCTTTCATTAAATCTTTCAAACAACAGACATAAGGTTTTAACCTTTCTTCATTTACTTCCCACTCTTCATTAGCCTGACTAATGTCTAATAAGGAATCTCCATAAACCAGCAGATTTTTTGTTCCGGCCTCTAAAGCTGCCTCTATTCCACAGATACATGCTTCATATTCAACCATATTATTTGTGACCTTAAAATCTAGTTTCTTGGCTATAGGGATAGTCTCCCCTTCTGGTGTAACTAGGATTGCTCCTAATCCTGCCCCTTTGTTGTTCACTACTCCATCAAAGTATAACTTCCATTGTCTATATTCTATCACTGCTAGATTTTCATCAAGAAATTCTAAATTCCACTGCTCATCTCCCTGTATTACATTATGAGCTAGAAACTCTGCTACAGCTCTTCCCTTAATGACCTTTATAGTGATGTACTCTATATCGAATTCTATCAACAACACTAACCGTCGAGACATTGTTCCAGTCAAAGCGGATGCCTAAAACAGATACCTTAAAGGATCGATTCTGGAAATAGCTTGTATCTTGTATGACTGAAAATAGTGCCTTAATTTCCTAGTAGCCCAAATCATGATCAAACAGGTTTCTCTATTAGGTCATACTTCTCTTCATATGGCTAGAATTTCTTACTTAGGTAATGCACTGCATGTTCTATCCCTTCTAGCCCTTCCTGTGCAAATATTTCCCCCATTGCTTTCTCTTCTAAAGCTAGGTACAAAATTAAGGGTTTCCCTTGTCTAGGTGGTTTTAAAATTGGTGGGTTTGTAAGGTATTCCCTGATCTCGTCAAAAGCTTTATGACATTCTTCATTCCACTCTATAGGCTGATTCTTCTTTAAAAGCTTAAAAATAGGATCACAAACAATAACAAACTTGACTATGAACCTGCTGATGTACTATAATTTCCCTATAAATCCCTTTACCTCTTTCTCTGTTTTAGGTATAGGCATCTCTTGAATGGCTTTGATCTTGTTTAGATCCACTTCTATTCCCCTGTGGCTGACTATGTGTTTAAGCAATTTCCCTAAAGTTACCTTGAAAATGCATTTCTTCGGATTCAACCTCAGATTATATTTCTTAATTCTGGCTAAGAACTTGTCCAGGGCCTCAAAATGTCCTTCCCTTATTTCTGACTTAATCATCATATGTTGACCTTAGCAATAATAAATCTTGATTTTGATCTTAAAAATCTTAGTTTTGAGCATTTAACATGTTTTTTAAGTGTGTATAAGCTAGGACTATCATGCAAATCAAGATGGAGTTAAGCATGCTTTTGGGTTAATGTGACCTCCGAGATTCAAGGAAGATTTTAGCATTCTTAGAGATCGAAAATGAGGAAGTTATCTTCTTGAAATTTGAATTAGACATCTTAATCTTTCCATATTGATCTTACTCGTCAAAATCCAAGTTCATTTGGATATGCAAATATTGAATCAAAGTCAGCATATGCAGCATTCATCTTATGTTGAGCAGCTCTTAGTATTTGAACAATATCTTGAGCTACAGATGTCAAAATGAGCTGATTCAAA
>CATIWM010045525.1:0-21642 GCA_949671775.1 Mallotus repandus
GAAATATGTATAATACTGTTTTAGTTAAAAAAAAAATAATACTAAATAAATATGGTGTTATAACCTGAATTTTTATATATTATAAAATTAAATTTCTGAAATTTGCAGTGTTAATAATTTTTTTATTTTTATTAATTTATACCTTCTAATAATCAAAATTATCATTATACATATTAATTAACTATAAATTTACCAAAAATCAAATTACACAATTTTCTCTAAAATTCATATTTTTCACATATAATTTCCAAAAATTATAATAAATTATCTATAATTAATTTTACAAAATTTCCTTTACAAACATTACTCCAAATAATATATAGTATTTATTAAAAATATCAAAATTTTTGAGCTCGGAATAGTAACCTGAACCAAAAATTTCAAAAATTAAAAATAAATCCAAAAAAATATATAAAAAAAATATATTTGCATAGCATTCAATCTCTACATCAACTTTTCTACTCAACATTAAGCTTAAATCTCACTTAATTAACCAAAACTCAAAAATGAATTTACCTCGTTTCAAGTCGATTCGGAAGGAGATCAAAGAAACCGAAGGTAGATTCGAGAAGCTTGAAAGATGAGGATTCCAATGACACCAGAATCTCGACCAACCTACGTCGAAATCTTCGCTGGCAACCAAAAGTAACTCCGGCCAAAATGAAAGAAAACCGAAGAGAAGGAGGAGAAACGGTCGGCGTGAGGAAGAAGAAAAGGTGGCGGCATCGAGCTGGTGACGTCTGGCGTCTTCAGGTGGCGTCCGGTGGTGACTATGGTGACCGGCAGTGGCTATGGGAGAAGGAAGAAAGAAAATAAGGAGAAGGGAAAAGAAAAGGAAAAAGAAAGAAAGGAAGGGAAAAAAATGATTTTGACCCTTTTTTTTTTTTTTACAAAAGTACAATTTTTAATATTTTAAAATAAAAAAATATATTTTCTCTTACATAAAAGTACATATTCATTTAATACACATATATAAATAAACACATAATTTATAATCATATATTATACTCTTAAAAATTAATAAGATTTTATTAACAATATATTTAATACTAATTAAATAAAATTATCATTAAAACTCGATGATTCACATTTAATATTAATAAATAAAAATAAATTTGGGTCTTTATATAAACAAAAATATAAAATACAAATTAAAATTATACATTACAAAATTAAAATTAAAATTATTTATTAAATAAAATAAAATATATTTAATAAAAATTATAATTTTATTTTAATAATTTATTTCCTAAATATTTTTTACAGTATAAATTTATATATTACATATCTAAAAAAACATTAACATTACGAGCAGACTCACAAACTTTTATTTGAACTTATTCGTAAGTTTTACGAGCTGAGTTTTATATAATTTAAATTTAATTTATTTATTAAATAAATTTTAATATATAAATTTAAATAAAAATTTATCCAGCCGAACACCAAATTATTTGTAAGTAATTCGAACCGTTTGCACACTATCTATGACTTTGATTAAATCAGAATTAGTCTAGTGATGTCTGCTCTTATTTTCTTTGAATATATCCATATATGTATGCCGAATAGTCATTAATTCCTGGTAAAAAAAATAGTTCATTAACTCATAAAAGAAACAAATGGAACTGTTGTATTTGGAGATGATAAATATAAGTGAAGACCACTCCGTGGAGCCCACGTGGTACAAAATCAGAAAAAGATCAGTTGTCACTTTTATTATATTCAAAAGCTCATCAAATGGATTCCGGAATTGTCGATAAGAAAATCCGGTATAGACACACAACTGATGCGCACGTTCATTTCACGGTATATAAACAAATTTTTGACAAAAATATTCCCATCCAACGGCCTCAAAACATAAGCACCGTGGACAAGTTCTCACCAGATAATTAACCAATCTGATCGGACAAAATGTGATGATTATCACCAACAGTCCCTCGATTTAGACATATTTTCCATCAGTGTCTTTCGATCTCAATTTCTCTCTTCAAAGTTCATGAATTTTGTTGATAAAAATAAAAAAATCATGAATTTTGATTCTTTTATATTAAAAGCCTTTGAGTCTAATTTCATTCAAAATTTACAGCAATAAAAATTAAAAAATATGAGTTTTAGGATATAATAAGTAATCATGGAGCATAATCTCTATTATTTTAAATTTTAAACAAATTTCAAATTGGAAGTGAACATAATTGCTACCCCAATATCATTATTTAGGCTCAAAATAGTCGTATAATTTATCAATAAAGAAAGTCCAAATCGAATTAAGATTGAATTAAATATCTGTCTATATATATCTTATCTCTTTTCAATTCATTCATTCTACATTTTTATAATATTTTTTATATTTTATTTACTCACTCGTACACACCACTGACTTCAGAATTGGAGTTATTGTTGAAAAAATCCCATGAACTCATCCTAAATCTACTTGAGTTCGAAGGAATGATTCGCGAACAAGATTTTATAATTCAGCATTCACTTCTAAAGTTTTATATGTTTAATTATTAAAATTTATAATATTTTTTAAAAAAAATTATAAACAATCTTATTTTAAAATACACATATTTTATTTCATGTGAAATTCTTTAATTCTATTACGTTTAAAACATTACTTTTTCTTTCCATCTAAAATTATGTCTTTTACTCTATCTAAAACATCCCTATTTTTTCAAATATTTTCCGTTCTTCTTTTATTTTATTTATTCAATTATACCATACACATTAAAAATATATGTATACTCTTAATAAATAATAATAATAAATAAAATTATTGTGATAATTTTTTAAGTTCTCATTTTTATATTTAACTAATTTTTTTGTTTTAATTTATTCAAATTATTTAATTAATTATCTTAAAATATGTGTATTATTTGCAATCCGTGTAAAAGCGCAGATTCATATCTAGTTACGTAGCGGAAACTATAAATAAAAGGATAAATATTGACACTCTGTTGATTCAAATAAGAATACCAGAGGTTCAATTGCATCAAAATTTGTTGATTCTTAATAGAATACCGAAAATTGGAAAAAAGAAGGATTTCTTCTTATCAAATTGCATAACTCCCTCAAAACATAGAAAAGAACAAATTTATAATGTTTTGGAGAAACCGTAAAAGGCCTATGAAAGAAGTGGCTCAAAAGCAAATGAAACAAAACATAAAAACAACACAAAAAAATTTAAAGCCCTCAAAACAGCCCTAAACAGTCGAATTTGGGCTCAAAACTAAGGTCGTTATGGGTAAACCTAATAGTGAATATAGATCTCTGAATCAACTTCAATTTGATATATTATGGGGCCCATAACTCATCTAGAGCTGAAAGTTAGAACCATTCAAAGCACTGTTGCGTACTCCTTCCTATCAAATTCATCGATAAATTGCAAGGTTATCTGATCCACATCATCTAGTTTAGTAATGGTCTTTATATATATAGATATATATTTCTTCATGATTCAACATTCATTCCCATAAACTTATGTGTTGAATTATTAAAATTCACAATATTTTTTAATAAAAATATAAAAATTTTATTTTAAAATATATATGTTCTATTCTATATAAGACACTCTAATTTTATCATATCAAAACATTAATCTTTATTTGCATAAAAAATTATATCTTTTATTCTAATTAAAACATTATTTTTTTCAACTATTATCTATTTTTTATTTTATTTATTCAACTATTATTATTGCTATATATATATATAAAATAATAAAATGATTACAATAACTTTATAAGTTCTAGTTTTTATATTTAATTAAATTATAGTTTTATTTTATTAAAATTATTTAATTAATTATTTGAAATATGCATATTCAAAATTTGACAAATGTCTCTCTTTATAATCCAGCAGTAACTCCTAAAAGTTTATTTATTGAGTTATTAAAATTCATAATATTTTTGTATAAAAATATAAAAATCTTATTTTCTAGTACATATGTTCTATTATATATAAAACAATCTAATTCTATTACTCATAAAATATTACTCTTTATTTTCATAAAAAATATATTTTTTATTCTAACTAAAATATTATTTTTTTCAACTATTTTTATTTTTTATTCAATTATTATTATTATTATTATACATATTATATATATGTATACATATTTTATTATATATATGTACTCTTAGTAAGAATAAAAAAATAAAATTATTGTAATAAATTTTTAAGTTCTAATTTTTATATATTTAATTAAATTGTAGTTGTATTTTATTAATATTATTTAATTAATTATTTTAAAATATGTATACTATTTACAATCTACACAAAATGTAGATTCACGATTAGTTTGTGTAAAATTTAAGACATATAATAAAAAGAGATAAATATAATTTTAGAAAAAATTAATATATGTATTTATATATTGTTATAAACATAAAAATCAATTTAAGAGTCTAAAATTATGTATTTTCAAATATTTTAAATATAATATAGCACATATATTTCTAAAATTTCTTACAATTATTATTAGATAACCTTCTTAATTAAGCCGAAAATGTAGAATTTATCTTTATTTATAACTTACTCAGTTTATGGGTATTTTTTTAAGGGGAAATTCTATTATAGATATAGAGAGTTTACTAAATAGGGTAAGGACTTTTGCACTCCTTCACTTGATAATTGCACTCCACTTTGACTTTGTTAATTGTTTAAATGACTTAATTATCCTTAATTTAACTCAAAAAATTATTTAATTCAATAAAAATAATTTTTATATAATAATCACTGAGAATTATTTTTAACTTTATTAATTTATTATATTGTTTTATTTTATGTTCAACTTATATTGTTAGAATTTTAAAAATAGTTACATTTATTTGCTAATTTAATTATACAATATACATTTTTCGTTTTAAATTCTTTAATGCTTTTAGGTGTTTATACAAATGATATACATTTAAAAAAATTGATGGTAAATTTAATTTTTATTTTTTCCAATCAGTTCCTTTTTTTTTTTAATAAAAGTGGTAGGATATCATAGTAAAACTATTATATATATTGAAAAAATTAATATAAAATAAAATAATTAAAAAATACTTTATATGTACCATTTAAAAAAAATAGAACCAATTAAGTTGATATAAATTGATAAAGTATTCTTTTTAGTTATTTTATTTTATATGAATTTTGTCAATACATATAATAGTTTTTGTATTGTATCCTATCATTTTTATTTAAAAACAATTGAATGAAGAAAATTAAAATTAAATTCACAGTTGATTTTTTTAAAAAAATGTAAATGTCATTTGTATAAACACTTAAAAGCAGTAAACAATTAAACACTAAAAATAATATATTGCATAATTAAATCTAGAAAATAAATAGAACTATTTTAATAAAATTTTAACAATATAAGGTGCTCACACAATAAAATAATATAATAAATTAATAAAATTATAAATAATCATGAGTGATTCTAATATAAAAACAATTAAATCAAAATAAATTATTTGTATTAAATTATTAGATTTTTATTACGTATGAATAATTAAATAATTTTTAAGTTAATAATAATTGTTATGAAAGGTATATAATAATTTGAAATTAAAGGTAATTAAGTCATTTAAATTATTAATAAAGTCAAAATGGAGTACAATTATTAAGAGAATGAGTGCAAAAATCTCTACCCTACTAAATAAGGTGTTTTCTACTATTACTTTGTTTCAAAACAAAATAACTTATTTTGTTTGAAAAAAATTATCAAAATTTATGAAAAATCTAAACATTTTACTTTAATTTTTGTGAAATAATAATATTTTTCAAAAATTTAAGAATTAAATTTTTTGTTATAATTTGATATATTTTTTATTAAATTATTACTTTGTATAAAATTCAATTATTTTTACAGAATTAGACGATGTTATGATTGTTGAATTTTTTTTATAAGAACTATTGCCACTTTATCAATTGAAAATGCCTTTTTAGATTGGTATTTTTTAAAGAAAAAATCTTTATTTAGAAAATTTTTTTATTCATAAAAATATAAAAAGATTATTTTTTATGAAATAACATTATATTTCCTAAGTGTAAGAATTAATATTTTTTATTATAATTTGATATATTTTCATAACTTATTACTATTTTTTATTAATTTAAAATAATTTTATGTAAAATTTGTTAAAATAATTTTATTTTATTTTATTAAAAAAACTATAAAAATTAATTTAATAAAAAGTGGTTTATTTTTTTACAATGCAACAATTTAATGTAAAATACATTAAGTTATAATGAAAAAATACTTTAATTTTTACATTTACAGAAAATAATGTTATTTTAAAAAAAATACAATACTTTTTACATTTTTTTAATTTAAATAAATTTTTTTAAATAAAGTATATTACTTTTTTTTTAAACAAAATAAGTGTAGAAAGTACCATTAATAATATTAATAAAATAAATACATTTAAATTGAGGGACTATCAATGAAATTATTGCATTCTATGGATTTTTAATTTTTAGAAAGTAAAATAGATTTTGTTATCCAGTGAATTATTTGAAAATTACAATTAATCACAAATCTGTCAACTGCCAACAAACAGGAGTACAATCAAAAATTCCCTACTGAAACTGGAACCTCCCTCTCTCTCTCAGTTTTCTGGACGGAAAATCCTCAACTCCGATGGACGGGGCAAACGAGACGGAAGGGCTTAACGGCGGCAGTAGCAACATGAACGGGAAGGAGGAGGAGGAGACGCTGTACGGCGTGTTCCATCGTATGCTGTCCATGATCTTTGCACCTGATTCCAGCACCAGCGCTGCATCTGCGCCGGTGCTCCGGAGAATCAAAGCTTCCATTTCCGAGAACGGTCCACTTGTTAAGGAAGCTACTAAAAATACCGGACGGAAAATTTTACTCTGGACTCGACGTGGTAGTCCTCTCCGTTCACTTCTCGTGATCACCGTGAGTGCTGCGGTCACTGTTACTTTGATTTTTAATTTGCATTTCGAGTGTAATTTTGGAAATGATTTTAATATGATAATTTTGATTATTAGACGATAATTTTAATTAGCCGATTAATTAAGTGATTAGTTAATTGATTTTTTAATTTCATTTAATGGCTTGTTCAAGTTCAAGCAATTCTCAAGTCTAATTTTGATGCTTGTTTTATAAATGAACCAAGCTTGAGCGTTGCAAGTATGTGCAATTAAGTTTAGAATTAAGAAAGTTAAATTACCCTGATATAAAAAGTTCAATTTTGTACTGTTTGTCTGTGTTAATGAAGAATTCCAAGGATATTAGCTACAATTTGATTCTATTGAGCATATATACATTTTTTAAAGTAATTTCCAAATGATTTTATTGACTAAATAAATTTTTGATAAAAATTTAGGATCAAATACGGCTCATAAACAATAAAATGAATATGATTGTCTTTGGTTCTGGTTGTTTGATAAAGGAACAAATTTCAAGCCCAAGTATTGAACTCTTTTAGTTAATGCACCAAGCATTAACTAACTATTAGCCCTGTTGGTTTAACTGCATGTAATTGTGTCATGATTCATTGATGTCATGATTATTCACTTAGATATTGTTTAAATACTCTTTGTAAAATGATCGTAAAGGCAAGCATTGAAGAAATGGAAACTAACATCAATGGTTCTGACTGCCCGATTACAATTTGAGTCCTGGATTATTGTAGTTGCGTCACATTAAGTTTCATTGCTCTATGATATATTGAGTTTGGAATCTCTGTTTCTACTTTCTTCAAAATTTGTCATGAATGTTTATCATTTTTTATGTTATTTGCAGGTTGGGACTATTACCCTTCTTTCCTTGACAGGATTGCTAGTCTTTATGCTTTTCTTTTTGGCAGCTACTGTCAATGCCCTTGTTATTTCTCTACTTATTTCTTTGGCGGCAGCAGGAGGCTTCTTGGCTATTTTCTTTGCTTGTGTAACAGGTGTATACATAGGGGCATTATCAGTTGCTGTATTTGTCATATCCACAGCAACAATTTCAGCTATTGTAGCTGTTCTCATAGCCACAGGTATAGGAAAATAAAATTTAAATTCTTCTTTATTTTTATAATATAGCTATTCTGGAGTTTTTTCCATTCCGTATCTGGTTTGGGATTCAAGTTCAATGAATTTGCTGTAAAACTTTTTGCAACACATAGTTATAGGTTTAGAACTTGAGAAATTAACTTGTGGGATTTTTTTACCAACCTGATATTCTTCTCTTAAATGCAAGAATACTTTTCCCCTTATTTGGAAAGTCAAAAGATGCAAGAATTCGGTTCAATTCTATTCAATCAATTTCTGTTTAGAAAATTCTTAGTTAGAAAGTCCACAATTATTAGAATTTAAGTCCTTCAGCTTATAAAAACAAGGCATTTTTGAAAGAAATTAAATCGTGTCAAAATTGAAATGATTTTGCAAAAATTTAATTGATTCTTGCAGATTAATTATTTCATATAAAACATGACTTGGATTGTGCTGTGTGCCTCAGAAGAGGAAAACTGGAACACACTCACACAGAGTAAATGTTTGAGCCCCATTGAGAACTAATTGTGTTAGTTTTCCTGCCCTTTGTCTAAGCGTCTAAGGGCTGTTTGGCATTCTATGATGATTTGCATGCGTAGCATCTGGTGGTAGTTACTTGACAGTCTAAATGTTTACATGTTCGATGTGTCTAGAGCCAATACTGTTAAAATTCTTATCACTGTAATATTTGATCTAAAACACATTGGATCATGTGAAAGTCCTTGATCATATTATTCAATGTTACAAGTGTAATGTGCCATAATGGCTATACTTTTCTGCTTGGAATCTTAAAAAAATGGTATGAATCAGGTTGGATTGCATTTTTCTGTACTGTCTGGCTGCTGACAAGGAAAAGTTTGGGTGTGGCCAAGCACTCACTGAAAGTGACTGGATCAGCAATTTCAGCTTACTCTTCATCTCGGCAACTGCGGCACTATCATGAAGTAAATAAGGTGTCAGATTGATGACGCATCAAAATCCATGTATGTAGATATCCTTCTTTGCCTGGGTATTTGTACGGCTTTCTCCCTTTTGCAGCTACCTTGAGACTGGCTTCTATAGTAGTGTCTATTGCTGGCGGTTGTTGCTTGTTAATAGTTAGAAAGCTCACGGCAAATTTACCAATACAGTTTGAAAGCTCATATTACTATGTTACTTACCGATTATTGTTACATCGGTGTGCAGTGTGCTTTATCCCTGTTGTAAAAGTGCACTTCTAGGAGTGCTACCTGGTGGTCATAGTTGTTGGTTCCTTAATGTTGGTTGTTTGATCTGTTTCTTTTGTAATAAAATGGTGCAGCATAGATGTGCTTTTGGGTATCACTATTTCTAATTATGTCTTATTTACTAGATCTAAGATCTTCGTTCCACGCTTATTAAAATTGAATTATAATGCATATGGATTTATAGCAAAATTGTGGTATGATTTATTATTATTATTATTATTATTCAATCTAATGACGTTTATGCAGTAAGATTGTTCAGGTGAATGTATTTGTCTACCTGTTCCAAGTTAAAATAACTATTGTTCAGTTGATATCTCTAATCAGTTTTGTCTTATAATAATGTACTAGATATTTTTAGATTAAACTTTATGCTTAAGGTTCAGGGTTCCAAGCATAATCATTCTGAGCATACTTGAAGATATGCGTGCCTATGATATTTTTCCTGACCAATTGAAGTTCTCAACTCTATGCATAATTAGAATGACCTGATCCCAAACTTTGAACTGCCATCTTAGGCGCAGATATCGATTGGTGTGGTATGTGATGTCATTTTTACACATGGTTATCTATTTTGCTTGATGTTGCGCAATTTTACCTGTTCTATAATCTATGTTGGGGGGGCTTCATGCTAAAATATATTAATAGCATGCGAATAATGATGATTTAGATGGTAAAAATAGATTTGGCTAAGTAGCATTTTGCTAGCACCTTCATGATATTTTTAGATGATGTGGACTTGTGTTAGAGATATGTGAGATTCATGTTGATGTACAGAAATTATATTAGGCATATCAAAGACTAATTAAGAATCTCATATGCTGCACAAACATTCTTTTGCCATGCATCCACCATCACTTGGAACTGCTATCACTGCTACATATACAACTGCCTTGTAACCACAACGACTTTGCTACCAGTAACCCAGCTTCATCATTGCCACTGATGTTATTAGTTCCTTATATTCTTTGCTTACCTGGCGGTAAGCATTTCATGGATATAACTGTATACAGTTGAAGTGGATGCTGAACAGTGAGTTTATACAGAGCAATTGTTTTTGCACTTATGCCTACAATTTGAGCACTCAAGTTACATGTTTCAGCGTTGCAAAAAAGGACTTGTGATTTTTTCGCTTTTCTTTGGTTGTGGATGAAGATTAATTCTTGGTGCAAAATCATGTTTTTCTTTGATGAATTTTTGTCATCCTTCTGGGTACAAGAAGTCACCATTCTTTTGGACGTTTTGTACAAATCATTCTATTTTCATAATATGATACTAATTCTACTCTTAGACACTGCTCCGATTATTATGTTCTATCAAATCGCTCTTTAACTTAGCATTTGAAAGTACAAAGGTTTAGGATAATGTTTTGCATCAACATTTATGGTATGTCACACGCTGTACTATGGATTTTTCAAAAGAAATTAAGAGACAAAAAGGGTTAAAGGTCAAATTGGACTCTTAACTATACCATAAAATCAGCATTGGACCTTCATTTTTTTAATTTTTCTAATAGGAATTTTTTCTTTTAAAATTAAATTATATTTGACCTTATCTTAAAAATTTTTTTGCAATTAAATCCTATGAGTCAAACTAAATTTTTATTTTAATTGTTAACTAAAGAAAAAATTATTTAGACTAATAAATAAATGGATATTTTTAAAAAAATATATATATAACCTAATTATAAAGTTTTCAAAATTTTCAGGTTTGTATACTAATTTTTTATTTTTTTCTTTTCTTAAAAATTTATTTAAAATTTTTTAGAAATCTAAAATTTTTTAAAACTTTTACAATTAAATGATATATATTTAAAAAAATTTCATTAATTTTAATTATTAATTTAAATAATCTATTGTTAGTCAGCCGCTAAAATTAAATTGATGAATACAATTTTATTATTAAAATATTAAAATTAAATTTATAAATAAAATTAATGAACTTTTCATATGAATATTACTTGATCTAAAGGTTTTAAAATTTTTAAGTCTAAAAAAATTTAAAATTTTTTTTTTCAAAAATTCAGAATAAAGCCAAAAGAATTTTAAAATTTTTTCTAAAAACTTATAATGTTGGCTTAAAAGTTTTTAAAACTTTATAATTAACTAATATATATCTTCTTAAAAAATCATCAATTTTATTTATTGGTCTAAATAAGTTTTAATTAGTTAAACATTAAAATTAAAAATTTATTTGATTTATAGGATAATTGTAAGATAAAATTCAATATGATATAATTTTAAGGTCAAAGGTACAAATTGGACCTTGAAATTTGGGCCAAAGACTGGATTGGACCTT
The DNA here is from genome assembly GCA_949671775.1 of Mallotus repandus. Lineage (NCBI taxonomy): Eukaryota > Viridiplantae > Streptophyta > Magnoliopsida > Malpighiales > Euphorbiaceae > Mallotus > Mallotus repandus. The sequence continues at coordinate 11,511 of CATIWM010045525.1, forward strand.
TATATTTTTATTTTCCATTTGGAACTTTTTTTGCAAAACCGCCTCAAATTGGACCTCACACAGACGGAGTTCAAACAAACGTTACAAACATGTACATCTGAACTTGTGGGACCCACCAAAGGGTCAAATTGGAACTTTAACTTTGTAAATTAAGATATATTGGACCTTTACAAAGTACAATTAAGTCTTGTAACTTTTTTTTTAGTACAATTAAGTTCTATAGGTTAATAAAAAAATTAATTTTAAAGGTTACTAACAAAAATATTTGATAAATATTTTTTAAAATATATAATAACATAATTATAAAGTTTTAAAAGTTTTTAACCCTATATAATATATATTTTTTAATTTTTTCTTGAATTTAAAAACTTTACAATTAAGTGATATATATTTCAAATAAATGACCAATTTTATTCATTAATATAAATAGAAAATTGATAATTGATCTAAAATTTAATTTTAATAATTGAATAAAAAAATTTATTTATCAATTATTGTGTAGGTTTACAATTTTAAACTAATTAATGAAATTTAAAATTTTTTTGGTCAACCATTAAAATTAAATTTTTGGATTAATTATCAATTTGCTATTTATAACCCACATTGAACAAAGCCAATTGAAAATCTTATATCAATTATCTTGATTTAGTTAAATATAAGCTATCTATATATGAATTAAAATTTGACAAGAATAAAATGAGTTTAATTTGATTTATAAATGTTTATAAATAAAGTAATCCAAAAATTTAATTTTAATGGTTGACCAAAAAATTTTTAAATTTCATTAATTAGTTTAAATTTTTAAACCTACACAATAATTGATAAATAATTTTTTTTATTCAATTGTTAAAATTAAATTTTAAATCAATTATCAATTTGCTATTTATATAATGAATAAAATTGGTCATTTATTTGAAATATATATCACTTAATTGTTAAATTTTTTAAATTCAAGAAAAAATTAAAAAAATATATTTTATAGGTTTAAAAACTTTTAAAACTTTATAATTATATATATATTTTTTAAAAAATATTTTTCAATTTTTTTTATTAGTAACCCTTAAAATTAATTTTTTATTAACATATAGGACTTAATTATACTAAAAAAAGTTACAAGACTTAATTATACTCAACAAAGGTCCAATATGTCTTAATTTATAAAGTTGAAGTTCTAATTTGACCCTTTTGGTGGGTCCTACGAGTTCAGCTGTGCATGTTTGTAACATCTGTTTGGACTCCATCTGTGTGAGGTCCAATTTGAGATGATTTTACAAAAACAGGTTTCAAGTGGGAAAAAAAAAATTATAAGGGTTCAATTTAGTTCTCGACCTAAATTTTAGAATCCAATTTGTACCTTTGGCCTAATTTAAAAAAAAAAAGTTCCTATTAAGAAAAAAAAAGTTTAATGTTGACTTAAAAGTATAGTTGAGGGTTTAATTTGACCTTTGACTGGGATAAAAAAAAAGTGAAAAATAAATTGTATCTTCTAACAAGCTGCAGCACCTATCGATATCCAAAGTTTTAATACATTAATGGTCTCTAAATTTAATATTTTAGCCCATTTTATAAACTAATTATTTAAATGGAAAGTTACAATTTTTATTTTTGTGATTTTGTCTTTTTACAGAATTAATTATGTGATTTTTTAAGACAATTAAATATACTTTATCCCATAATTTTTACACTTTAATACTCTTTTAAATGACAATGTTAAAAATATTTAATTTAATATTATAAATAGTAAAATCATTTGTTGAGTGGTATAACATTAACTAATTATAATGAGCTCATAATAAATCAAATTTAGATATATTTTTTTTGTTATAAATAAAAAGAAATAATTTTAAAATAAATTTATATTATTTTCAAAAATAATTAAGTAGTTAGATTGATCATAAATCATGCATAAACTAATTTTATCATTTAAATTTAACTGTATATTAATATTTGTTTCATAAAATCATTGTGATATTAGTTGATAGAATATTAAAATGTAAAAAATATAAAATATAAACATTTTTTTAAGTAAAAAGTTGGAGTCCAGAAATTAGTAATGCACCAAAGTATCTCAACTAGGTTGACACACTCTTAGCATTAGCATCATGCTTCTGTCGTCCAAAATTCAATTAAAAATAAAATTGAATGTAATGAATACAAAGTGAGAAATAAAATAAAGCTTCTAAAAGCCTAGCAAAACCTATAAGCAGGTTATTTACAATAATCATTGCAAATGGCTTGATTGCAAAACGAGGGAGCTGAATCCCACCATGAAAAAGAATTAGCAACAACACCATGCTTGGCCAACAGATCAACGACCAAATTGCCCTCTTTGAAAATGTGAGATATCCGAAACTGCATGTGCGCAACTAGATGAAGACAATTGAACCATCTTTGAGTTCATTCCCAGGGAACTTTTCTTGATTTATTGCGGAAAGAATTCACAACGTATAAGGAGTCACACTCTAGCCATAAGCATAACCATCCTTTCGACCAAGCAACCTCCACAGCATATATAGCCGCACTCAACTCAGCAATGTAGGCATAGCTATTACCAAGCCCGAAAGCAAAAGCACCTCTAGGATATCCCGAAACTGTTCTGAAAATGCCTCCTGCCCCAGCTGAACCAGGTGCTCCAAGAGAGGAGCCATATATGTTAATTTTGAGCCAATTATATGGCAGAGGCTCCCATGAAACACAAATAATTCGAGGTGCGGATCCAGGAATCCCACGGATATGAAGCAGTGACAGGATATACAATTCTGCCAAGGAGTTGAATCCGACCTGACCGAAAATAATCAGATTCACGAATTGATCTCCAAAGTAACCGAGGAGCAGAGTGAATATTGGGAGCAACTTCCTCAAAAGTATCAGCATTCATTGTCCTCCAAATTAGCCAAATCCCATTAATGATTGCGGAGCACCATAAAACTGTTAGCTCTGAACTAAAAGAATGACGCATGGTAGACATGATCAAAGCTAACAGATCACTCGAGACAAAAACAGTTTTACCTAACAACATGGAAATTGCATTCCAAATGGCAGTTGCAAACTTACAAGTGAGTATGGTCCTCAATAGCTGACTCGCATAAATGACAGTAAGAGGGGAAGGACATACCTTTCTTCAACAGAATACTGTCTGTTGGAAGGTAGCCAAGGATTGCCCTCTAACAAATAAGCGATCGTGACGGAGGAAGAAACTCTTTCCAAATGAAAGACTGCCAAGGCACTTGGGGGTGCTTAGGACGAAGGTACTATACATGTTTTTAACAAAGTGAATCCCATCCCGAATCGAAGTCCAAACACATAGATCATGAGCATTATGAATGGGCTTTATCGCTGCAATATTAGCTTCAACCACCGAATTGGAGATTTACGAAATATGCCAACTACCATTAATAAAAAAATTAGTCAATGGCTCATGTAATTTTCTTTGGTCCCGAACAGTAAGACCAAGTTGAGTTGCAACCGTGGGAGTGATCCAATTATCTGTCCAAAAATTCAACAAAGAATTTTCACCAATAAACCATTTAGACTCCGAGCTCAAAGAAGAATAGATGTGCTTAATAGAGGACCATACTGTTGAGTGTAACGGGGCGACGAAAGGAGCCCTAGGGCCAATGCACCCTTAGAGTCCTTAACCAATATTAAGGGCATGGATGAACAAGAAAATTATAATATGGCCGAGCGAGAATGTACATGAAGGGAAAAGTATATTGAAGGGCACTTTGGTAATTTATGAAGGTGTGATGGGTGGAACATTATGATGTCTCCTCCTAGTAACCTTTAAGGTGCTCCTTATGCTCTTTTAAGGGGTACACTCGGTGTAAGCTCTCCACCATCCCCGAGGCTTGTGTGCATGGTTCAACGACATAGCCTTAGGTGAGCTCCCTAGGTGAAAAACTAGGCGACGGGCATCGAGTTCAGGAAAGAGGAATTCGGTGTCTCCATAGAGAAGGAGCTCTATGGACACTACGAGGCTGAGGTGCTCGCAGTGCGTGTTCTCCTAGGCCCGAGGTTCTTATGTAGCTTGCGCTATGCGCTAGCATATAGAAGAATTATGATGCATAAGTGGGATTCGGATATATGCGGGAATTGTGAGGCAAATGTGGGATCAAGTATTGTGTGGGAACGGTGAATGCATATTCAAACTATAAGACAAGCATGTGCCTTAAACATATGTGGGAATACAGGGAACAACATTATTGGCGAACATGCAAGGTTGGTTAGGTTCGCCAACACTCGACTATAGATTGAGAACATTCGATATTAATATTAGAGGCAGGCTTAGAAGGCTTGGCTGGCCTAAACATGGGGGAGTTTAGGCGCCACACATGTCAAATATTAGGGCTAAAATGAGGACCCGTGACACAATACAGTCGTAATAAAAAGCTGTGCTTCACAGATTTACTTCTACTAAAAATGCCAGCATTTTCCCATGATATTTCTCCAGTTTCCTCTGTCTGATTTTTTTTTTAAGGCGTAACAATTCCTCAATACAGGGAATTGCTTCTGTAAAAGTTAATGTTATGTGCCTCCTTTCAATTATAAACTTTGAAACTTGTAGATCTTAAGGGGTAAAAGTTGAGGCTATCAAATATGTGAAATTGAATGGGCCTATACATGCTCTTGCTTTGGACATGCAGATTTTTAGTTATTCTTTTGATCATGATAACATTTAAATTTTGGTGCAGATAGAACAGCTCCAGTGTGAGCTAGCTGAAGTTGAATGCGAGTATACAAGACTTTTGGCGGAAGCAAAATCAATGGACATTATCAATGAGAGGCGCTACCTGATGGGATACTAAGTTGCAAAGGAAGAAGCCACAGAATTTTGTTAATCTCAGTGAGGATGAAATATACAGAGTACCCGAAACCTTTTGGAAATTCAGATAGCAATAGAGGCTAGTTCAGTTTTGTGCTGCACCAAACAAGTACTTCGCCACTGCAAACCGAAGTTTAGTCCACATTTGAAATGAAAAATCTGTTAGTTTCATTGACTTTTTTTGGTGCAATAAAACTGTTTTTGGCTAAAGAACTATTCTTTACGCTTTAGCTTGGTTTCTATTCTCTATTATCATACAGACCTGAACTGCACTGCTCTGGCAACAATATTTACCATTTTCCTTGTAGGGCCTATAACTTTCTAATCCAACAAAAGTCTTTCATTTTTTTGAAAAATAATGTAAAAATGAAATAAAAAATGGAGCAACTTTGGAGGTGGACTAGTCTGTGATATCAAGCATTTCATACATAAGGAGCTCTAGAATCCCATAGATCTCAGTTGATTGGTTGTGAGCTACATCTTCTGAATAAAAAGAATGTACTTGATTTCTAATCTCAACCCAACTGCAACCACCACTCTTTTTCAACCCCTTTTCCTTCATTAATTTCCTGACATTTAAAACATCCAGCCATCTTCCAGCTGAAGCATATATATTTGACAGCAATACATATCCTGCAGAGTTTTTCTCTCCCCTTTCCCAAAGTTTCCCAGCCACTCTCTCAGCTATTTCCGCATTTTTGTATGTCTTACAGCCACTTAATAAAGCTGCCCATGCATTAGGTTCTGGTTGAAATGGCATGGAATAGATAAACTCTTCGGCTTGAGAGAGTCGTCCTGCCCGAGATAGCATATCCACAACGCATGTATAATGTTTTCCTTTAGGCTGTAGTCCATACACAGGTTCCATTGAATTGAAATACCCAAGTCCTTTATCAACATATCCGGAGTGAGAACAAGCAAACAGAACAGATAAGAGCATGAGCTCATTAGGAGCAATTGGTGAAGTCTTCTCCATTTCATCAAACAAATTAAGAGATTCCTCAGCAAAACCACTTTCTGCAAGCCCTTGAATCATCGCAGTCCAAGAAACTTCATTCTTCTTGGGCATTCTATCAAAAACCTTCCTAGAGCTCTGGATATCCCCAGATTTTGCATACATGTCAGTAAGAGCAGTGCCCACATAAATATCACATTGAATTCCAAGTTTAACTGTCTTCCCATGTAGGTTCTTCCCCTTTTCCAAAGATGCTGTAATTGCACAAGCACAGAGCAAACTAGAAAAGGTCGATTTGTTTGGAATTTCTCCTAGCAAAAGCATTTCATTAAAGACTACAAACACTTTATCAAATTGTTCACAATCTAAATAACCAGCAATTATAGCACTCCATGAGATAGTGTTGCGCAATGGCATGATATCGAACAATTTCTTTGCTTCCTCCATTTGGCAATTCAGACTGTATCCACCAACCATAGTATTATATGAAACCACAGTTTTTTCTAAAATTGAATCAAATACCAAGCGTCCATCATTAGTTTCTCCACATTTGCAGTACAAGTCAATGAGAGAGCTACTCACAAAGACATCTTTTATGATCCCAATTTTTGTAACATGTCCATGGATATTCATTCCTGCTCGTAAAGATTCAACACTAGCCAACGCACTAATAATACTAGAGAAACAAGATACGTTTGGCCTGAATCCTTCTTGAATCATTTGGCGGAAGAGTTTCAAAGACTCTTCAGGATAGCCACTCTGACTATACCTTGCAATCATCGCACTCCAGGAAACCTCATTTCTTTCTGGCATCTCATAAAAAATTCTTCTAGCTTCTCCCAGTTCACCCATATCAACATACATGTCTAGTATTGCTGTCCAAGAAACAACATCTTTCTTGTCCATTCTATCGAATACTTTCCTAGCCAAATTTATTTCGCCCATTCTCAAACATAATGTAATCAAGGAATTTGAAACTGATAAATCATGTTCAAATCCAGTTTTAACAATCAAGCCTAAAACACTCATTGCTAATCCAAAATCACCCAAATTGGCACTAGCTCTAACCACAGAAGTAAATGTAACTGTATTGGCTTTGACCTCAGATTCAAGAAGTCTGATGAATAGTTTCATACCGTCGTTACTAAACCCATTTTGCACGTACCCACTAATCACCGCAGTCCAAGATACTACATTCTGAAATGGGTTTCTTTCAAAATACCACATTGCTTCTTTCACTCTTCCATATTTCATGTGCCCGGAAATCAAAGCCGTCCAAGAAACCTCATTTCTTTGCGGCATTTCATCAAACAACTTACGAGCTTCGTCGAGGTTCCCCCATTGCACATTAGCAGAGATCATACAATTATGTACAACAAGATCAAACCCATTAAACTCTTTTGAAATCTGATTTGCTTCAGCTGATTTTCGAGAATTTAAGTAGAGTATCAAGAGCTTAACTGCTATATATCGCTCTGATGACATGCCCATTTTGATTAAATGGGCATGAAGGGCACTCCCTTCATTGATTAAACTCTGCCCAGTGAGATTTTTTAACAGAGAAACGCATGTCTCTATGTAGGCATTGAAATGCTTTGATGGGTTTATAGTTAATAGAGCTTTAAGGGTACTTCTCATGTGGGTCAAGGTAATAGGTAGTTAAGTTAGGTTCGTTAACGAAAAATTGAAACGAGTGATGTCTTTTGTGTTGTGCCTTGTTTGTGGGCTATTGGTAAAAAATTTCAAAATTCTCAATTTATGTTACTTTTTAAAATTTTTTATTTTTTATGGTACTTTTTTAAAATTTTTTTTTAACTTGGAGTACTTTTGACTGAGGTTGAGAAGAGATAATATAGTCGCAGGAAAATCACCAGTAGCACTGGCGAAATGCATATTTTATCAGTGCTACTAGCGAAATGAATGCAAAAAAATTTGATGCACAGGCAAAATGTATCAAGTTAAAAAGTATGACCGAATTTGACATTTTAAATATAATTATGATATAATGATTATATTAACTTTTATAATATTATAATTAGTAAATAATTATTTGGTTATAATTTATTTTTTAATAGTAGTTAGTCACTAATAATTGTGTAATAATTGATAATAATAATAATAAAATAATAATAATATTTTATTATTTTATATCTTTTCATATTATTGAATTATAGATAATTTTTAAAATTTAACTGAAATATATTATAGAAAATGGTTGTCATGAACAATTAATAACTCATGTAATAAGGTGAACAAATAAAATTGAAAAATTATGAGTAATTTATTCATAGTAGTACTTTAATATTTTGTGGAAATTTTAAAAAAAATTTGCATTGAAAAAATTAGTTTCTAGATATTTAAAATTAAAATTAAGTATTAATTTTATTTACTTATTTTATGTTATTTTGTGTATTAATTTTTTAAAATAAATAATTTTTTAGAATAAACTGAATTCTATTATAATTATTTCAACAATTTATTTTTGTCCTTACCTTGTCCAATACATAAATTATTACTTTCAATTTTGTCCAATACTTTTTTTTTTATTTTGGTTAATTATCTAAAATTTGATCCCAAAACGTACGTAAGGAAAAAATATTACGATTTGAATTTATTGAAATCCTTTAATTTTGAAAAGAATCTACAAAGATAGATTTCAAAGCACAAATGTTTTGCTAATCCATATTATAAATAAAATTGACAAAAATATAAGAACAAATATGTAGTGAAATAAATTCATAAATCTTAAATATATAAGTCAAATATCAACAGTCATGCCATATTGATGGGAATGAAGTTGCAGAAAGAGGCATTATAAATATTCAAGTGTCACAGGGTCTATGCACGTGAACTCTAGAGCGTAACCCCAAATTCCAACGGTGAGCACATCGTCTACTGCTTATATCCAAGAACTGAGACCCATTAATCGAAGGATCACCACCATCATCATCATCGTCATCGTCATCATTAGTTTCACGAGGCTCGTACATATTTGCAGTAAATGGAGGTGTGAGATGTGAAGGAGTAGGCACTTTATGAGGTTGGGTGCTAAATGAGGAAAGAAAATTTTGGGTGGAAGAAGAAGGAATTGATGGAAATTGATGAGTTTGCATATCCGGAGCCATTTGCGATAATCTCATCATAGAAGTAAAAGGAAGTTGAGTATGATGGATGTCAAAAAATTGTGAGGTGGTGGGAGTATGGTGTGATGAAGAGGCAAATGATGGAAAAAATTTTGGTATTTCGGTAGGAGGAATGGGATATGAAGCATGAAAAAATGGACTGGATGGATACGTGAAGGCATACTGAGGCTGAGGAATAAATGAAGTGCCTGATAGAGTAGCTGCTGACACTTGTGTAGATGATATGTTGACATCCTGGATGGAAGTTGCAGAGGTGGACTCAGTATGAACAGAGTATGGTTGAGGAATGCGAATACATGCATCACCTGTAGGAGGGGGTCTTGGAGCTGTTGCTCATCGGCGTGCATGACGTTGATGACGCCGCACTATCTCTGAATCAATAGGCCCAACATTGATAAAGTGTTCTGGAAGTAGGGCAAGTTCTGGTGCAGGGTTGGGGCATAGCATATCATCAGTGACTCTTCGCCTATAATCATTAATTGCAAATTGGGTACTATTGGCGATCTGATTAGCTTGAGATAAATCGTGAGTCAATGCAATATGCTCAACAGAATCAGCCTACATGTTGAACAAAATTATGAAAAATTAAATAAATACTATACAAAATAATAAAAATACAAAATGAAATATAAAATCTTATAGCTATTGCCAAGCGAGCACTAATCGGTGAGATCCATCGACGTGTCACTGAATATAACTAATCCAAATACTGGGAATGGTAATGTATGGATCCATGTGACGGTTACCCAACCACAACACTATAAGCTCGACGCCCTCAAAGTGAGATCCAATGGGCATGTTTTTCTGCCCAATCTGTGTAATGAACCCGGAAGTTATTGTGATGTAACGCATCAAGGCGGAATTTCTCTATTTAACCCTTTAACAAATTCCACCATCAGAGCATCATCATTATTAACTTTTACATCACCTTCCACATTACAATCGTCATCAACATCATTCTCATCATCTTCTTCATCAAAATAATGCTCCTCATCATCCTCGTCCTCAACATCCTCATCGTTTCTTCAAGCTCTTCCTCATCTTCCTCATCAAAACATTTGTCATTTTCCTCCTCAACGACATCAACTTCATTCGGATTATATCTTGATGAACCAACTTCTACACATGGTTCATGTCTAAATGTCAAGTCGCTAAATTCAATATACAGTTCAATTGTGAGCCAACTTGTAAATTGCCTAACCAATTCAAACA
>CATIWM010045568.1:0-12105 GCA_949671775.1 Mallotus repandus
GTGAATTGGTAATTAAATTGAATTAACAGATCAATTAAAATAATTAATCACCAACTTATTTAAATTAACTGATTAGCTATGGGTGGCTCATCTGCGTTTTTGGTTGGGTATTTTGGGCAGCTCTGTGTGAAAGACCACATGTTGATTTCTTTTAATGAATCGTTCATCTACATTTTTGGGTGGCTCTTTATGAAGAAGATGGACCCGCTGCTAAAGGGAATAATAACGATAGCTCCGATGATGAATAATAATGTGGAATAAACATAGGTCAAGATCGACATCCTCATCTATCCATTATCCCCTGCTTCTCCTACCGCCGCTATCTCCTCCACCGCCATAATCAAGACCAAGAAAACCAAGACTCCATCTCAACCATGGCCACATCAAACATCATGCTAGCAATCTACAAGAAGAAAACAACGTCAATCGACATCTATAGACCTCTCCGAAACTACATCTCAATGTACTACTCTGAACACGAAGTTCAAAACCTCAAAGACGATCTCTTGACTCTCAAATAGTACAGAGCCGATCTCGAACACCAATCCAACCCCTCGCCGACGTCTCACCGTGATCTTCTCTAGAATTACTTAAAAACCCCCTGTTTGATTGAAACTCGCTTCTGATGAGCTGTGCCAGTGATCCATTGCTTGCAAAACTGTCAATCATCCATTCACCATCACCACTAAAACATGGTGCTTTCTAGTGCATCTTTGTTATAGATTCTTGAAAATTTTGTTGTTTTGTTTGAGGTTGAACTTATTGCTTGGATCACAGGTGTGGATGTGATTAAATATGGTGGGATTATGAAGAAAGTTTTGAAGAAATGGGAGAAAATTGAGAGACCGGGTGACTTAGATGAAGTTCTTGGTGATTTAATTGCTCATTTTTTGAGTTTTAGTTTTCCATTTGTCACGTGAACAATTGAAATTCTAAAAAATTGCAGGAATGAAGAGGCATATTTTGGGCATTTTCTAAAGAAAAAATATATTAACATTGATGACCCCTGTGGCAGCCAAGTGCACCAGCATTAGCAGTCACTGATCCAACCATTGAAGAGGACTTAGCACCTAGGCTTGAAGCACGAGCATAGCTGGCTGAGGCTCCAGCTCCTGATGGAGAGAAATAAGTTCCATTTAGCAGAAGGTCTCCTTTGATCTCCAGTTCTAGTTCTTCCATTGGCCGAGAGGTGTTTCCACTCTCTCTGTCACATGTTTCAACCAATTTTTCATCAAGATTTAGCCAACTTAATTATTTTGGAATTAGAAAGGGATCGAGAGGAATATGTATATTACCTCCTTAGCAAAAGGTTAACTGGTGCATTGTATCTATTACCCTGACTATTGATAATGGGGTTAGCACTTCCACCAATGGCATACTTTTCCTAGTGAGTGTAGTCATTGTTCACCACATGGAAGTACCCATGTGTTGTGAAGTAGTGGTTTCTTGTGAAGTTGTTTTATTTGAGCATTTGTTTTGGATGCTTGAAAGTGGAGGAAGAAAGTGAACAGAAGATACAATTGATAGAGAGGAATCTTGAAGCCATTGAGTTAAAGTTTCTCTATCTTCTTTGTTGTTCAGTTCCTATAATTGTTATGAAAGTTACATTCTTGATTATTGAATTCTTTCCCTTCTTCTTTATCTGGGATATAATTCATGGCTTTTTTATTATGCGGCTGTGCTTTCTTGTTTTCATTAACCTATTCAGATTTCAGTTATTTTTTGTTATGAAGATTGATCTTTGACAATTTTTTTTTTTGTGTTATTTGGTGTTTGGTTGCTAAGAAAATGTAGGAATTTGTAACTGCATTTTTTGACCCATGTTTTGTGTTTACCATTTTTAATTCTTTTTTAGTGTTTAATCAGATTTTATGTTCCATGCTCTAAACGCTATCAGAGAAAGGGTTTAAATGACACATTTGTTACAAATTTTGGGCTGAAATGATAAAAAAAGGTCATTTTAGCCTTAATTGAACTTTCGTGAAAAGTTCGAGGGTCAAATAGGACCTTATTCCATGAAAAAATGAAGAGTTCCTATCCCTTGCTTCCAGCCACCGAACTCTACTATTTTCTTTAAGAAAAATTTCTTGTTGAATAAGATGAGCTTTTAAATCAGCATGAGTTTCTCACTCTTAAGAGCATCCAAAATTCCATGAATAGAAATGGAATTCTGCATATCTAAAAGATTAGCTTGAGCTTTGGCGATATTCTGACTGAGATTACCAAAAACAGTTTTATTTCGGTGCCTCAAATGCTGACGAAGATGTTTAAACTTGATAGATAAAGCCTGCATTGGCCTAAAAGCCCTTGAGACCATTTCATAGCCACAATATTCCGCAGAGAACTATGAGTAATCCACATAGCCTGGAACCTAAACCAAGGCTGCCTAACCATCCTTGAAGAACAAGTCAACAATAATGGAGCATAATCTGAATGATGTCTTAGAAGAGCCAAATATTGAATGGATTGCCAAAATGAGAAGAACCCGAGAGAAGCAAAAGATCTATCAAGAAGAATTTCCACTTTGTCCGTACCCAAACGACGATTACACCAAGTATAATGAGCTCCACACATAGCAATAGCATTAAAATGACTGGAATCAATAAAAGATTTGAACTCTCTATAAGGCCAGGCAATAGGAGCTCTTCTCATATTTTCATGAGAACCCAAAATAGCATTAAAATCTCCTATGACTATCCAGGAATCAGGAGCAGAAGCCGCTATGGAAAGCATGTCAGTCCAAAGCTCAACCCTTTTGTTACTCCACACACTACCGTAAATAAGGCTAATATACTGAACTTGATTATTAAAACACAAATCCATACTAATATGCTGAGAATGAATAGAGATCGAAGAAGGAACCAAATTAATTGAACTTCCAAAATTCCAAATAGAAGGAAGAGTGCTATTATTAGAAGCAATAAAAAAACAAACCCAAAGAATTCTAGAATCTAGATGAAACAGATTGAAGTTGAACCATGGGTTTCGCAATACAAACCAAATCTGATTTATGCCGCCTATAATATTGGAACAAAGTTCTTTATGTATTGGAATTACCAATACCCCTACAATTCCAATATAAAAGCTTAATAAATTAAGGAGTAAATGTTTCTTGGTTGCTCTCTTAGTGAGAGTTACCTGATAAGTTCCATGAGATTTTTTGGGAGTCCTCTTTTTTTTCCGGTGAGAGACAGTGGTCTAGGAACCTTCATCTTCGACCTGGTCAGCCCATGACATGTGATCCCTGCCTACTACTTCACCATCCAACACATCATTAACACCCTCCGATGTACGCTGAATAGGAACTGCATTAACCGACATACTATCTCGCTGGAAAAAAGTCTCAACTGTAGCATTCAAAGGAGAACGCTGAATCTCTTCTACCTGACCATTGTCATGCTACTAAATAGCATCTTCAGTCGCATGTATGACATCCCGTTACAAAGAATTTTCAATGTCCTGACATACAAGTGAACGTTGATTCTCATTTTCCATACAACCATCGTGCAACACTGTATCAATTGCAGGATCATTATCCTGAAGCGGAAGTGAATCGCCATCAATCACTGAAGGAAGATGATTGGCAGCAATCAGAGAAGGAACAGTTGCAATGCCATTATTCTATCCTAGAACAACATATTCTTTTGGCTTCCACTATTTTTTAGGTTCATCCATAGTTCCTTTTCTAAGCTCCTCCCTTCTATAAGTTTTATTCAATCTGCAATCAATTGGAAGATGACCTATAGTTGAACAAGATGAACAAAAATTAGGAAGATTTTCATAAACAACATCAATAGAAAAAACTTTTCCCAATTCGTTCAATCATAAGAGAATCAGGAAGCTTATTTGAAAGATCAACTTCAACCAACACTTTAGCATAATGTCCAAAAGCACCATTGATAGTATTGTTATCAATGCAAAAGGGAGTTCCAATTCCCCGAGCAATGTCCGCAAGAATCAGCTGATGCCAATATTCCCATGGCAATTTATAAAGCCTAACCCAAAGCTGAGTAGCAGTAGATTTCTGCTCAAAAGGATAAAAATTTGGAGACCAATGCTGTAGACGAAGAATTCCAAGCTTAACCAAACCACACCCCCATACAAGGTTTTTCTCATGCTTAGATGCTAATAGAATATGATAGTATCCCCTTCCTAATGAAATTAGCTTCCAAGCACTTATTAGACCCCAGACATTTGATAACTCTCTTTCAGCTCCGAAACATTCCAAGGAGAATCACCCTTAAGCAACACCATTCTTCCTATCAAGGCATATTTGCATAAAGACAAACACTGATCATAAAGGTCCTGATTGATTTTAATCGATATGAAGCCTCCTTTATTCACCGCCTCCGAAGTAATTGAAGGAAGAGGAGGATTGGTAACCACGGCAGCAAAGGATTTTTATGGAGGTGCAGAAACATAATTTCCCAAATCCGAAGGGGAAGAATTTTTTGTAGGATAGAAAACATAGCTTGATGACTGACGATATCCATGATGAATCACAAATGCCGGCTGGAAAGCCATCTAACAATCGGAGATGCCAGAAGTTAGGTTCCGGCGCCTGGGGTTTCATTCTGTTGAGAATTATAGTTCTTTTAAAATCTTTTTTAAGTGCTGTTAAAATACAAAAAGATAACAATATCATTATTTACTAATAAACAAATAATTTTTTAAAAAAAGTTAAAATTTTGATATTTCATTAGGAAACTAACACATCATTATTAGGTAGTAGGAATTTCTCATGTACAAGTTATATAAAAAAATAGTCCGAAAAAAATACTTTTTCTTTGGTATTTTTTTCTTTCCCAGAGTGTGATGGTATCTTCAGCCTGTTTGGTTGCAGGAAAATAGATAATCCGATTTAGTTCAGGAACTTCCTTCACTTGGTTAAAAGGATAGGATTCTTTTTCTTTTTACACGTATTGATATGCATGTTATTTCTTGTATGAAAAGCATAGCAACGTTATTTCTGCATACTTTAATTTAAAACTAATTGCATGATAAATTAGATAGGTTAAAAAAATTAATAGAGTAAGCTTGGGTGTAACAATTATATATGCTGCTGTGTAATCTAATAGTAACTTTTTTCCAAATATATTCTAATATGAAGAGTTTGAATTTTCTATCTAATTGTGAAATTGTTTTTACTTGATTTAAACGAAGATAAATGCATGCTCCTTATATATATATATATATGCGCGCGTGCTCTATTTTTCTAACTTAATGTGATTTTAGACATCATCTCCATTTTCTTTCTTAAAAAGTATGGATAAATTTTCTATTTTCATTTTTTAATTTTCATTTATATTTTTTGCTTTTCTAGTGTAACGTAATTTTGGACATCATCTCCATATTATTTTAATATTTTTTTCCCTTGTTAATACACATTTATTCAAATTTTGAAATAAGTAGAGGTAGATAAAATTTGACCGTCCTAAAAAAATTGAACCAAACCGAACAAATTCAATTCGGTTCAATTTTTAGTTATAAGGGCTTGGTTGAGTGGCATTCGTGCATCTCTTTACAAGCAATCGTGGGTTGGGTGTTGAGTTGGAGTCAATTAAAAATAACAATAAAATAATTATTATTACATGAAAAATGGAACAATATAATAGTGAACAAGAAAATAAATTTTCAACTAAATAAATTCACTACTATAAAAGGAAAATATTTTATAACCCAAGGTCACAAATTATTTTTACTCCTGTATACATACTACAAAACCCACCCACTAGTATCTCACTTTTATTTGCCACTCACGGCACACTCTCTCTCATACACTACACACACCACTCACTTATAACATTCACTCACACTCACAAATAATTTTTCTTTTTCTCATGATGTGTTTTAACATAAAACTTAATACCTATTTATAGTACGAAATGTACTCTACAAAAATCAATCGTCACCGTTCAATATTTACCAACTTTTTTATTATCTTTATTTATTAATCTCTTGTAAGTGCATAATTTATTTGCTCTTAAAATTGATAGAGTACTTTACTTAATTTTAATTGCATAACAAAAAAACCATTTAGAAGATTTTATTAGTAATGATTTTAACAGTTTTCTGTCACGTGAAGTTTCCAGGGTATCATACCACCAGTACCAATGCAAGGTTGCTTGTCAGCCTTGTCAATCCAGAATCTGAAAACACAATAGCATATTGATTGATTATTTTATTGCATCTTCTTTTTGTATGTCGGAGAAAGAATGGGAAATGGTCAAATTTTTGTTAAGACTAATCATTCTAAAAGACAAATTCATGCATAACACTATTTCTTTTTTTTCAAAGACAAATTCATGTATCTTACAGAGGTCCTCCTTTCAGCTTGTTAAGCAACCCATCTTGCACAAGCGCATCTACACCAACCCCTGTCATGGTAGAATTTTCTTCATTAGCTACGAAGACTGCAACAACTGTCGATTTCAATTTAAGCTTTGTGTTTGCCAATTTATTCATAAGTTCAGTCACAAGAGCCAACATGTCCCAAACATTCAGTAGTTCCACGACTACAAAGTTTATCACCATTGATGCTCAATGAAAATGGATTAAACTCCTGCAAATGCGGTCAACAGTCACAGAACGAGGATAACCACCAATTATTATTATATTTCATTCAAAACAATGGTTAGTTACACTAAAAAAAATATATCAACTCATATTTCCTACAAAGAAAGCTTAAGCAGTGACATATTATATTCTGCACTTTTATAGCAATTAGCAAAACCAAAGAGGAACTGAGTGGTAAAGAAATGAAGCTGTCTTAGTTGTAAAAGGCATTACTTTAAGAAACCTGGTGCACAACTTCTTGAAATGAAATTAAAATCTTTATCTCAATTCCTAACAAATCCAACAAAAAATCGAACAACCATTTTCCAAGCCCTATACTAAAATAACATGCCAAGTAAACAATTTACTGTGAATAACCCATAATTGATACACTGCAAAGACCTCAATCCAATTCCATAAGAAGAATAAACTTTATATTAACAATAAAAAAATCACTAAAACTTGAAATAGGTAAAATTCAAAAGCCAAAATATAGAACTACTATAACCATGAAAAATATAGAACTACTCAATCGTCCAGGTTTGCAGTTACAACATCCATATGCATGCCAAGAAAAGACACAATCATTCCTTGGTCAGTGCCAGGGTACTCAACAATAAGATCGACTCGACCAGGGAAATAAGAGACATGATTCACAATCAAGGGACCTCTTCAAGTTTGCGTTATTCATTCCTTAGCTGTTAAACAAACAGTTAAGAGCAAAATTTAAAAAAAAAAAAAAAAACCCTCATCAAATTCAGGAGGAAAAAAAATGGAAAAACAAGCATTATCAAAACTTCACCTGATTTCCAGAACAACTAGGAAGACTCCACAAATATAACTGAAAACAAAGTTATGAGCAATTAAGCCCACTTGGGTATTCAGAGGAACCATCGTATAGGGAACTAATTCAATCTGAAACAAGGTAAGAAGAAAAATAAATGATAAAACTATTAGTTTGACTAGTAACAAGAATTACCTGGAGGTGAAAAAGGTATACATGTTTCTGGACAATAGGATTATTTTCACTTGCTTTCCCAAGAAGCCATGCAGAAATTCTTCTTATATCTTAATTAGGGTGATTAAGCAAGCGAACTGATACACCAAGTCTGCTCTAATCACACGACTAACACAATGGCAGCAATGTTAACCACTAATATCAGAAACCAATAACGGTGTGAAATTGAATGTTTCATGCAAGATATTACGACTGCAACAATGCAGGCATACAGAGATGTCATATATTCCAACTTAATTCCTACATTTCGCAGAGGTGTGTTTATATATCACTTAAATTTCAATTGAAATTTCAGTTTTTTTTTTCAACCTTAATTAGTATATCTATAAAATTTCGTTTCAAAATGTGTTCTTTTATGTGCAAAGAACTTGGCTTTGAAGAATTTGACAGTACCTTAGAGTACCCAAAATCACAAATCTTCAAACGAGGAGCAGGGCTTCCATCCAATAGAGTGTTTTCCAACTTCAAATCACGATGACACGCTTGCTTCATCAAGAAAAACAGTAATAAAGCAATATAAAGTCAAATAAATATACTCTAAACCAGCTGATGCACAGTTGATGCAGATTGCATTCAAAGACTTAAATAACTCCTCTTTACCTTTGGCGCATCACCAATGTGCATTGCAGGGGCTTCTCTTTCGTGTGGAGCTAATATGATGATGCAAATGGTAGGTGTGACTCTATTCACTTTGGTTAATTCTCCAAGACATATTGTCATTGGTTTCTGATATTAGTGGTTAACATTGCTGCCATTGTGTCGGTCGTGTGATTAGAGCAGACTTGGTGGACTTGGTGTACTAATACACTTGCTTAATCACCCTAATTCAGATATAAGAAGAATTTCTGCATGGATTGGGAAAGCAAGTCAAAATAATCCAATTGTCCAAAAACATGTACACCTTTTTCACCTGCAGGTAATTCTTCTTGTTACTAACCAAACTAATAGTTTTATCATTCATTTTTATTCTTACCTTGTTTCAGAGTATGGCCTGGGAAGCGATGAAATCAACATCTGGTGACATATTTAGCTTCCATCTTAAGTATTGAAGATGTTTACAGTAAGAAAGCCAACTGATGACATGTTCAAAGAGGGTCTAACCGTTGACAATTTTATGAGGAAAGGTTTGTCTAAACAAGCAATGACAAAGATTCTAGATTGCAAGATCTTTGAAATGCGTATAGAATCAAGTCAACACCACAATTTGAAGAACAGGAGAAACAACAACAAGCTCATTGAGTGCATGATTTCGATACTTGAAATCGGAGTGAATTGTTCTGTTGAATCACCACAAGAGCGCATGAATATTTGTGATGTTGTTGTTCAGCTCTCTTCCATCAAGAATAAATTTCTTAGGACAAGATATGGTCGGGAGACAGAACTTGGAAGTAGTTCACTTCAAATCTCAGGTAAATGCTAAAAAATAACAATTCATCTGATCTGCATCTAATCATGAAATTTTTTTATGCTTGTTGTAATTAAAGAAGGTTAACTGAGATATTTATCTAATCTGTATTCTTTTTACCACAGCTGCTATACAAGGATGATGCCACCGAGCCATGAAGCTTGGAAAATGATTCCCCGCAGACCTTATTGTGGCTTTTTTGAGAAAGACCTTATTGTAGCATTTTGAGTGTGAACTAATATGTTTGTTATTGCTGGCCTTTGAGCTTTAATCTTTTTGTCTACAGCTAGATATTAAGAAGTTCGGACATGAATTACCAATAGCGTTGTTATAACACTGGTTAAGAATAATATTTTTGATAAATCCAAGAAAAATTGCCACGTACAGTTAACAGAAAAAAAAGGATGGAAGCAGATAAATGGCATATTGTCATAGACATTTGATATTAGAAGCATAAATATGGCATCCGAAGCCATTCACATTATAATTGTACACTCAGTAAGTCCAAGATAGAGAATCAACAATATCCTTATTTCCAAGAAATCATTGTTTGATCATCTGCAAAACATTTTCATGTCTACTATAAGCGGCATCTAGACACAGAATATGTAACGAGTGACAAATAGAAATAGTTTTATCCCAGCATTTCAAAGAAACAAGAACTTATATACAAGTTTACAACAGTAAAGACTTATTATAGGCATGACAATAATATTATGCAACTTACATAAACTTGGTTCCCATAGAAGCATGGAGCTTCTCCAAAGTATTGGTTTCAATTCATTCTAGCAAAGGAAAAATACTAACAGAAGCTCACCTTTTGACGTCAAAGCAACTCATAGATATCCAACAATATTTACCGGTACTATCCTAAACATAATCACAATAACTTATCAAGAGAACCAAATTAATTCTTGAAAGACATAAGGAGTATATTTGATCCAAAATGTGCAGGTGTCTAAATTATCCAACTGTTCATGTACTCTGAGACAATAGCAAGGGAAACTAAAATATAAAATCATTGAATTATTAGGTTAGACACAATATACTCATTCCTTATAAAATTACTAATGTCAACCACACTAAATGAGACATCAACTATAATTAAAAATCATAAAATCAATATCCTTCACAATTAATAATATTTCAATTATTCAAAATCATAAAAACATTCCAATAAAAGGTTAACCACAAAAAATGGTTCATTAACTACAAGTACTGAAACTCTTTGCAAATAAAAAAAAATTGACAATAAAAAAATTAATTTAATATGATAATTCATGACTTTCTTCATCAACTGAATTGCCAATAACACACTTACTATTTCGTAATAGTTCACATATTTTGTGTGTCCATATTCCTTACAGTAGCCACATCTCCGCCTCTTAGGTTGACCATTGTTATGTCATTTACTTCCCTTTGTTTTGACTAAATGTGGATCCTTAACATTAGGATGTGAAGAAGGTTGAGTTGATTTGACATCCTGCTTTTTGAACTTTTTCTCCATTGAGGATGTTAATTTTGACAATTATATTTTCATCTCAAAATATGTGTCACTGAATTTAAAAACACAAGCACTTGCATTCATTTTGTAAAGCAACATACCTATAAACATTATTAGTAAATAAATGTAAAATAAAATGAATAATATTACTACAAAGAACAGGTTTCAACAGAGCAATAAAAAAAATTAATAAAATTGTATTCATATTATATAAGCATATAATATTTTTTATATTAATGACAAACCTGTGGATGTCTTCCATGTCAAATAAAGCATTTGCAGCATTACCTGATCTATCTTTCACTTCTTTTGTCCATCTTTTCAATATCAAGCTCGCATGAATTTCTTTCAATTGTTCTACTGTCATCACACAAAAGATATGGGGACATGGCAACCCAAAACTCTCAAACATACGACAAGAGCATCGAAAAGTTTCTTCTGCCAAATAAAAAATCACACTCCATTTTAATTCTGATTTTTCATTTCTGTAAATAGTGTAAATACGTCTACCCGTTTGATCCTACTTATCATTCACAAAAAAATATATTTCTTTGGCAATCTTACTTCTCACAGTTTTGAACATATTCCTTGTGTAGATATTAGCAGTGTGAGTCTCAAGAATCTTTAGATGGATCATGAAAACTGGTCTTAAATCAGAATTTGTAAAATCTAAACTCAACTCAGTTTGTGGTATAGATCTAAGTGTTCGATCATATTGCCTCACAAACTGAAAAAGTTTTAGCTTCCCTTGCAAAAAATGATCCATATAAGAATGCATTCCCTTACATCGTTGAGTGGTAGTTTGCCTAACAAAAAAATAACCTTGCAAATAAGCCTCAGCCCAATGCCTTCTATCTGTATACATTTTCAACACCCACTTATTCTCCTAAAGTTTGTAATTTTCAACCGCATCCTTCCACAAATTCTCAAAACTTTGGATGCTGATATTATCAACCAAGCAACAATGGAACACATTTTGAAAACCTAGATCTCTAATGTTTGAGTTTAGATTTCTCTCAATATGCCAGGAGCATAGACGGTGTACAGTTATAGGAAATACGTTATCTATTGCTTTAGGCATAGCTAGATCACCATCAGTAATTACCGTTTTTGGTTTTTTTTCCTCCATTGCATGCAAAAAAAACATTTAAGACCCATTTATAATTATCAAATGTCTCATCAACTACCAAAACACACCTAAATACGATTGTTAAGTAATGGTAGTTGATACCAACAAAGATAATAAAAGGCATCTTGTAGGTGTTAATCTTATATGTTGAATCAAACACCAAAACATCCCCAAAACATGAATAGTCCATTTGAGAAGTTGAATCTGCCCGCAATATATTACCAAGAAGGTTTTCTTCATCAATAATATATCTACAATATAATCCATGATCCATGTCACCTAGTGCAGATAAATACCCAAGAGTAGCTTCAACATCCGAATCTAAGATTTGAGACCGTCTATCTGCATCAACAAAATTATACAAATCCTTCTTTGTAAATCCCACATGCTCAAATCCTCTAGCACTATTGACCATGTAATCCATGATTTGACTTGTTCTTATACCATCAGCATGTATTGATCTTACCTACATCACCACCAATTAATTAAGTGTT
>CATIWM010045593.1:0-19766 GCA_949671775.1 Mallotus repandus
AGTATGATCATAATACCAGGCTTGAGGTGTCTATCAGAGATTTGGAATTGACTAAGCAGAAGCCCAATGAATCATTTTCTAATTTCCTGACTAGATTCATGAATAAGGCAGGATTAATGAAAAACAAGCTAGCTGAGAAGGATAAGGTTAGGATGATTATTCGAAATGTATCACCTAATTTGGTTGAAAGGTTGCAAATGATGAACCCTAAGACATTTGTAGACCTTTATGATGATGGGTTGCAAGCTGAGGAGATTGAAAGTGAGAAAAAGAAAACTGCTAAAAGCACTTGGATAAGAAACTATCCAACTGGGGGCACACAGCAAGAAAATACCAGTTGGGCTATGGAAGTCCATGTTGTTCAACAACCCAGTAGATTCTTGAATTTTAACCAATCCTTATCTAAAATCCTAGACTGTTTGATCCAAAAAGGCCTCCTTAGACCCTTAACTGTCTCTAAACCACCAAACTCAAATCTCATTGGCTTTGACCCAAACAGTTACTATAAGCTTCACCAATGTCCTGGCCATTCTACTAACTCTTATATGCGTCTTAAACATGAAATCCAAAACCTTATAGACTCTGGAAAAATCATAGACCCTGAAAATCCGAACACCAAAAAAAATCCTTTCCCAAACTACCAAAATGTCTAACCCCCAAGCACCATGATGATTAATTCGGGAGTTAGTAAGGAAGAAGTACTAAGGTCCTTTGAGGACCTAGACCTTAAAACTAGTGAGAATACTCCTGATGCCTCCAAATAATCCCAGAGAGGAGTTGATTATTTATTAGGCCAACCTTCTAGCAAATTTGATTATAAAGTATTTTATTTGAATCAATCATACTTGGAGGATGGGGTGATGAATTTAGAGATGACTGTGAGCCATTAAATGAGAATAGTGAGAAATTTGAGGCTCCTAATCAGCCACAACAAGGAGTTGAAGATTTGTTAGGACAGCCCTCAGTCAAGTTTGACTATAAAGTATTTTACACTAAGCTATCTTCCAGTGATATACCCCTTGAAACAACAGTGACTATTGGATGGGGAGATGAATTTGAAGAGGAGGACAAGTAAGGCTATAATGTGCGGATTGATAATGCAGAAGTGAACTATGGTCGTCGAGAATAGTTGCTACATCAACCACCTAAAGAACAACTACCTTAAGACTTATTATCCCTAGCATTTAGAATAAAAAATAAATTTTTTGTGTTTTCTTTTAATAGCATTTTAGTTTCTTTGGAACTTTTACTTTTTTGATCGATAATATGAATTTTGATCGTGCTTATTTGTGTAATGTGCATCCTAATGATATTGTGCATTGTGATACTGATCGCATATACATGTTTAAAATAAATCCAATTTCAATTATATTCATTTAGCATGGGAACAAATGAAAATTCAAAGAACATTCATATACCACATGATATAATTTTTAAGGAGAGAGAAAATTTGAGGGAATTTGAAAAGTGAAAAAATAAAGGAAAATAAAGAATGAATGAAAGGGTTAGCCAGGTAAAAATGAGAGAAAAATATTATGTGAGAAAATTTCAAAAGGACTAACTAATGACAAGAGTTGTATCATGTGATGTAATGAATGTTCTCATTTTAGCCCTAATGAATGAGTAAAGTTGAATTTGAATTTATTGTTCAAATATCGCATATTCGTCTTTGTCATATTGCATAAGTATCTGATTGGAAACACAAAACATAATGAAAGCTAAAAATTAGAGCTATGAGATCATTATTTTTAGTTTTATTTCCTCTTTTTGTTGTCCCTTTGTAATTTTGATTGTAAAATAAAGTGTCTTTTTGTATCTATAGAATTTAGGTGGCAACCCATACCTTGTAGTTATCCTCAATCATGGTTGCAACATCAAGCCTCATATTCTACTCAAGAATTCTTCAAAGCTATAAATTCCACTTTGACCAGCCTTTATTGAGAGCAAGACTAATGATAGGCATGAAGGAAAATTATCAGAAATTGAGGGCAAAATGTAGCTCTGGGGGCCATTTGGGCTCAAAAAAGTACGTTTGCACTCAAAGATTAAAGATGAACATTGAAGCATAAGAGTCATCAAAAGAGTTTTAGGGGCAAAATAAGTGAAATACAAGTAGTAGACAACAGTTCATCCATATAACAATCATCAGACAATGGACTTCATCCTTTAATCGGTTCTCTGTTAGAGGAACTACATCAGAAGCTTTAGCATCAGAAGTACCAACCTTGAAACATTCAAGGCTCAAATCTACAAGTTATTAACAAAGCACCTCGTTCTCACACTCTGAGCTGCAAGCATAACTCTACTCTACAGAAGACCTGTTAGGATCGTGCATATCATACATAGCATGTATACACTTGTATACATATATTGTGAAGTACTTGCTTTCCATGGTAAAAGATTTTTGAGACAAATCAAGATTATACAAATACTTTGATACTAATATTCAAAATTAGTGTTGTAAAGTACAGGAAAGTAGTCAGAGTCTGGAGGAGTAAAAACAAGAAGGGCGATACAATCAAGATGAACCAAATGCTCAATAGGCCTATCTAATAAGGAGAAGTCTCATCCTAGGCAATCTCAAGAGGAATACACTTCAGGAGATGAACCTGAATGCATTTTTGACAACCACAAGACTGCTTTGGTAGAGATGAAGCATCAAATTCAGCCTCTATGAACTCCTAATCTAAAGGTCTAACACACCAGCAATGCAGCTATCGGCCAGATAGGGGAAGAATGCACTTAGTACTTGAGATAAATGCACTTTGAAATTCCTCTCATCATGAAATAAAGCCCTTTAACTCCTAAACCTTTTTTGTAAGGGATATCAGGAAGAGAAACGAGGCCCTTTGCCATAATATCAATGGAAATGATAAAAGACAAACTTAGCTCTATGCCACGACTTTAAGGGCAAAGTATCAAGACCCTCGTGATCTGAGACATCATCAACCCAATCAAAAAAGGAAGTTTGCAAAAGAACAATGATGCATTCTAACAAAAATTTCTTTATTTACAAACAGATCAGACTAACTTATGGTATTTTGTGCAGGAAAAAAACAACAAGGAAAAAAGAAGGAAAAGAACTAGTGTGAAGGTAAGAATGGGCAAGAAGGCAAACGCCAATCGCTCATCAGAATATCACCCAGTGTGACAAGTTTCTTGATAAATACTCAAGGGAAGTAACAAGATTCTATCCCTTTAGTTTATGCAATAAAGTGCTTCCTCAATTCAAAAATTCAAAGTAAATTCATCCATTTCATGAGATCATGTGCGAAAACTTATCTCATGAACTTTTGATCTTAAGGACTCTTTTTTATTAGCCTCGCAAAGTTTGAATGTCTAGTTAAGAACTCTGTGCTGAGAGTTTCTAAACTTTAATCAATCTAATGCTCGCTTTGCACCCGAATGAAGGGAAAATATGCAAAAACAAAATCTGTGGATTTATAGCATAAATTGCTTGGATTTAAAGTATCATGTCAGTCTTTTTGAATAATAGATGTGCATCAAATCTACTCCAATGCTCAAATTGAGTAAGAGTACAAAATCGTTTGACGGTATCCACGTTGAGTAATACGAGAAAGGCGAGGGAATACTAAAAGGAGAATTAAAATAAGAGCAAGCACTTTTAATCTACTTCAATGCTCAGAAATGAGTAAGAGGATCAGTGTGAACCCTCTGGCGGTATCCACGCTAAGTAATATCAGAAAGGTGGGGGAATACTAAAAGAGGACCACATTAAAAGCTATTTTATTTACTCCAATGCTCTGAACAGAGTATGAGTATCCAAAGAACCTTTCCAACGGTATCCACGCTGAGTAATATTAGAATGGCAGGGGAATACTCGGATAAGGAAGAAAGCACATCAATAATTCAAAGACTGTTTTGATCCTCAAAATTTGATCTATTTATGCTCAATGTCCACAAATTTTGTTTAGCTAGTTATCCCTGAATTGATACCTCTAACTTTGCAAATGGTAAATAAATGATAGTCATGAAAATCAAAAATTAGTGGGATACGTTGAAGGCACATTATCTTGTGATAAATGATGAATTTGCTTAATTTAATGCACTTTTGTACAATCATCATACTGAAACTAACTTTAACAAGTTTTTAAATACAGAAGAAAATACACTCAGTATGTGTCATCAGCACCGGCAATATCAAGTCAAATCAAGGTCGTCGAGCAATGAAGGCAACTGATCAAAGTCAATCAACAGGGAAATTCAAAGCAATCAATCAACACTAACATAAATTTTCAGTCGATATGAAATTCAAAAGGTGATGTCTGCATCTTTCACACACTGCATTCACTCAGTTATATGCTACGTGGTAGCTATAACTCTGATTCACTCAGTTATACGCTGCATGATAGCTATAACAGAAATTTGAAGTTCAGTTCATTATATGCTACACAGTAGCTGTAACAACATTTTGAATTCACTTTAGCTAGATATTGTACAGTAGTTATAGCACAAGTTGCTAGACGCTCCACAGGACCTATAACACCTTTCACACACTCTTTTGCTAAATGTTCCATAGGAACTATAACACATTTTCAAATCACACATTCACTAGACGTTCCACAGGAACTATAGTGCAATTAACTAGACGTCCCACAGGGAATATAGTTAATTTCTTCAATTCATTTCACTAGACGTCCCATAGGGAATATAGTGTAATCAGCTAGACACTACACAGTAGTGATAGCATCACAGCTAGACGTTCCACAGGGAATATAGTTGTTTTCAAATCAATACTATACGACCGAGTATAGTGCCTTCTTAAATCAATACTATAGGACCGAGTGTAGTGTATTTTCAAATCAACACTATACGACCGAGTGTAGTGTATTTTCAAATCAACATTATACGACCGAGTGTAGTGTACTTTCCAAATCAACACTATACGTCCGAGTATAGTATATTTTCAAATCAACACTATACGTCCGAGTGTAGTGTATTTCCAGTCAATACTATACGTCCAAGTATAGTGTATTTTCAAATCAACACTATACGACCGAGTGTAATGTATTTTCAAATAAGCACTATACGACTGAGTGTAGTGTATTTTCAAATCAACACTATACGGCCGAGTATAGTGTACTTTCCAAATCAACACTATACGACCGAGTATAGTGTATTTCAACACTATATGTCCGAGCATAGTGTATTTTCAATTCAACACCATACGATCGAGTATAGTGTATTTTCAATCAACACTATACGTCCGAGTATAGTGTATTTTCAAATCAAAATTCGTGAGTAGTTATGGACTGCAGCATCTAAAGGTGAGCAACGAAAGGGTTACAGCTAATCGCGAGCAGCTATGGACTGCAACATCAAAAGTGATCAACGAAAGGGTTGCAGCTAATCGCGAGCAGCTATGGATTGCAGCATCAAAAGTGAGCAATGAAAGGGTTGTAGCTAATCGTGAGCAGTTATTGACTACAACATCAAATTGAGCAACGAAAGGGTTACAGCTAAACGCGAGTAGTTATGGACTGTAGCATCAAAAGTGAGCAATGAAAGGGTTGTAGCTAATCGCGAGCAATTATGGATTGCAGCATCAAAGGTAGAAAACTTACCAGCAATTATTGATTGCAACAGCACAAAGCTTACATCATGGAACGATGAAAATAACGTTGCATGATTCAATGTTATAAGAAAACGCTCTGTAACACATCAGGTAAGTATCCTAACTCCTTACCCTTGAAATTGTGTGCTTATTTACTTTGTCGCAATTTTTCAAGCAAACAGTAACAAAGAGGGGCAACTGTAAGCACCCAATTTCGGGATGACTCGATCATGGATGCGACAGAGGACCCGATGATGAAAATAGACTATAAAATTAGATTTATTGGATCTAATTTATTAGTTTTGAACTAAATTGTAAATTATTTTTAAAATTTATTTTAAAGTTTATTTATTTAATTTATCTTTTTAATGAATTTTTTAAAAAATATATAAAAAAAAAAACTTTTTTCAAAAAAAAAAATTTTAAGCAAAAAAAATTTTAAAACAAAAAAAGAGAAGAATGTGAGGCCCATTCCTTTTCAATTTGCAATTTGATTTCCTTGCTATTTCCGACCGGAAATAGCCAATTTTCAGTCGGAAATAGGCCACTTACGTTTTTTTTTATCCATAGATTTTGATTAGGTTATTTTCATAAATATTTTGTTTTATTAGATAAATGTGTAGATAAAATTTATTTTTTAGATAAATAATAAAAATAATTTATTTTATTTTATTTTTATCCTGTAATCATATTAGGGTTACATGATTGTGTCTATATATATATGTACTTTTCTTTTCACAGGAGGTGAGGGTTTTATTTTCTTTTCTCTTTATTTTTCTAATTCTGAGCCGTCAACCAAAAACACATCCACTTTTACTTTTTTCAAGTTTTAGTCGGTAATCAAATCCAAATAAATCAAAAATCACAGACCAACATAACAAAAGCCACAGGCTTTCATCAATGGTGATCACCTTCTGAGGGGAATCAAGACCGCATCCATCAAATTAGTTCTTTTTCTACTCTTTTCTCTTTTTATTTTGCTTGATTATTTTTATTCCATTTAATTTTGATTTGATTTAATTTTTATTTTTTAGTTACTAATCCTTATTTGTTTTTGCGTTATTGATTATGGATAGGGTGATTTGAATCCACTGTGAAGAATAAAACCTATAAAAATTCATGGAATCCCATGGATTAAATTTTGTATTTGAACGTAGTTTTAGGATTTTTTTATTCATTTATTTTGTAATTTTATTTTTTTTGTTGTAATTAATTTTAATTTTTGTTCTCAGTAGATCATTATAATAGCCAATAGTGGGAATAGTGTAATTATGTGTGTGGCATGTGTTTTTATTTTAATTAATTGGTTAGTAAATTAGGGTTTCATTTGGTAAATTCAATTAAAATTAATGGTGGCTTTAGATTAATTTTAGGTTGTATGTAATTAAAATAAGGGTTAGAAAAATCACATAATGTTTGTTTTTTATTTTTTATTTTTTTATTTTTTATTTGGACTTGTTTTTTTAATTTTTATTTGTTTTGGACCCCAAGCTCACGTATAAGTTTTAACTAACTAATAGAATAGGCCTTTAAAATTAAATTTAGGTTTAATTAACTTTAAAATTAATTTTGGCCCATTAGGTTAATTTAGATTTTAAGCCCATTTTTTAGTTAAATAAAATTAACTTAGACTTAGTTCAGCCCATTAATAAAGCCTTGTTCATAATTTATAAACTTACGATAATTTCATTTAATTAAAATTGATTAGAATTAATTCCACTAATTCATTTTTTTTCTTTTAAAATTTAAGAGACTTAAGCTCATTTTCTTTAGAATTAAAATAATAGATTTAGACTCACTAATCATCAAAATGTAGGCCCACTTTTAGTTCCATTTCACTTGTAAATAAAATATGTAGATTTAGTTAACTTAAATTAAAATCAAATGTAGTTTGGATTTAGGGGTGTTGCGCTTTGAATGCATTTTTTATGTGTTTTTTCATGGATTGGTTGCCTTAGGGCTAGATGGATGTTCAATTAGGGTTTAATGAAATTGCATGTAATTAGGGAATAAGATAGTAATTCATAAAATAATTTTAAATGAACACAAGACTAAAAGAAGTTGGTATTTCGTATCCAAAACTTCTGGTTGTGGTGCTAACTTATATTGGAGAATCGAGTTACCATCACCTTCGATTTGTCCCAGTTATTACCCTGGGTGGCGACCCCTCATCTGCACGCTATGTCTTTGTGATATGGTAGTGTGTTCCTTAGAGCCCTAAGCTCAAACAGTGTCGCGGTTGCAATAAACTTGGGCGTGCATTAAACCCCACCGTCTACACATATTTATATGCTTTCCTTCAGAACTAGACTCTGACTAAGGTTCCGAAGAGGAGGTGGTTGCTACCTCATCTATTTGAGGATAGCCTATTCCTGAGGAAGTGATTTCAAACTCAGAAGTTTCTATGAGTAGGGATAAAGGTCTTGCTATAGTTTCTTCTTTTAAGTCAAGTTCTTGAAGCTTTTTTTATACTTTATAGTATTTGAAAATATGTCCTTTTTTGCCACATTTGTAGCAAGCGACATCTTTCATACTGCTTTTCTTAGAACTGGAGGCTTTATCCTTTTTGGAGGATTTTCTATGAGGTTTCTTATAGTAAGGTTCTTTAGAAGTCTTATTCTTATGAAATTTTCTAGATTTAGAAATTTCTTAGATAAGGACTTCTTGTTGGACTTCTTACTACAATCCTTTTTACAGGTTTGGTCCTAGCTATAACTATAGTCAAACTGCTTACAGAAAGAACCTAGTTCTTTCTTGGACTTCTTCAACTCCCACTTTAAATGTTTTTAGAGTTTTAATTCCTGGTAGATCTTTAGTCCTTCCTTTTGGGTGGTACTGATCAATTCACCATAGGTAAGCTGATCATAAGGGATGATATGGGTGCCAAAAGCTTGTTTAATAGTATTTCTAACTCTTTCCACTAGAAGGGTTGGAAGGCCTGTAAGGAACTTTTCTTTCCAGAAAGGCTGGTTAGAATTTTCCCTAAGCATAACCCTGGTAAGGAATGTGGATCTACACCATTGGAAGTCGCTAAGCTTTTTACACCTAAGGTTGGATAAGAGGTCAACATCCTTATCATTAAGATGAGAGGAATCACCTATAAAGTTTAATGCTATGGTTAGAATCAGGGTAGACATCTTGGATGGTATTTCCTAAAGGGTCTAAGATGGGTAGACCTTCTTCATCTTTTTGGATAGCATATAGGATATTTATTTGTTGCTGGATTGTGAGATGATAATCCCACCATCCTTTTAGTTGTCCAAAGAATCCTGCAATGATAAGTTTAGCTACAGACCTATCAGAGGTTCCTGTTTGGATTTTTTTAATCATTGGAGGCCATAGTCATTTACTGAAGGGAGTTCAAAATTTGGTATTCTGTCATCCCATCAATGTTCCATTCATAAACAGAACTAGCACTGAACTTTGGCTAGATAAGGATACTTGGGTGATCACCTATTTTAAGTTCTGGATATTTAGCTTTAGTATATCTTGAATGAAAAGCCTAACTATTAGTCCAATAAAGTTTAGCAATTTCTGGAGACTATTCCTAAATTTCACTATCTTCAGACTGGGACTAAAGGACTTTATCAAGAACACTAATATTTTAATTAACAGACTATGGTGTATCAGGCACTATAGGGTTAAAAGATGATGGGCCTTACCTGCTAAGCTGTTCTCTGACTGCTTCTAGGAAATCTGACCTGTTGGACTTGATTTCCTATTGAGCACTACTAGAGATCTTAAAAGGCTTGAACATCTAGTTCTTAAGCTTCTTGTCAGTTAATCCTAAGGGCTCTATAGGTTTCTGTTGGTTCTAACCTTTTATCCTGAAGAGTTGTTTACCTATACTGTGGAGATGGGCATTGGTAAAGTTGTTCTGGACCACTGTATTCTTTAAGTTTTGGGGGTCACTATCCTGAGGCTTTTTGTAAGGGCAAGCATCTATGGTCTCATCTCCTACAGGGAGTTTTACCAACCTAAGAGGAGGATGTTTGGACTCTATACTCTGACCATTTACTGTTTTCCAAACTGTTACCTTTTTTCTGATAGTAACGTTTAAAACTTTAAAAGGATATGAAATATTACTTTCTGATGCATAAAGCTCAAACCAATAAAAAAAATAACATGTTAACTTTATTTTCTTGCACAAAATCATAAATATCTTGATGCAAGGATGCTTTATCAGGAATAAACTCCTTTTATATGACATTCAGCTCATGGGCTTTATTTTTTGTTATGGCTGAAGCTGTTGGAGAAGCAGGAGGTGAAGGAGACTTTATTTCTTGTTGAGGCTCAGTGTAGATTGCTCTGGCTATATTGGTACCGTGATTTACATTTCTGAGTGAAGTAGGTGGCAAGTCAGATGTGGAATATTTGGCTAAGGAGGTATAAGGTAGATTTATAATTGGTGGCAGATTTGAGTGAAGATCTACTTGATATGTATAAGGAAGGTTGATGATTCTTGCCAGATCAGGGTTTTGGTGAGTATGGAAGATTAATGACAGAAGGTATTTAAGATAACCTTCCTAAATCTAAAGATTTCGATGATGAAGCATAAAAAAATCTAGAGCTAGAAGATGCTCTGTTAAAACTGACATTTACTCTTCCATCCTGGAACTGAGTTATATGCTTTATTTGTGTGTTTGGGGCAGACATTTCAGGGTTTATGGGTATCGATTCAGTGGCACTTTCTAAGATCCAGTCTTGGGGAAGTGTTATCTGGTTCCACTAAATATGTTTAGGGATAACCACATTTGCTTTAGTCATATCTGTTTGGAGAATCAGAGTTTGTCCTTTTTTTTACTATAGAATCTGCTCTTCGTAGCAAAGGCAGACATCATAGCTTTATAATGAACTTTAAAAATTAATGCAATTGGAATCGATCCATCATCCATAGTATAATTATCGGTCTAGATCTGTAAAACCAATGACTTTAAAAGATTTACATCATTTAAAGAAATAGTAATGTTTGATTTACCTTATGAATCTAGATTTAATGAGAAAAATATCCTTAGTGTGAACAGTATTACCCCTTTAATCCTTGGCCATCTATGGTATCAAAGCTTGGGGGGGAGGGGATTGAGTGATTTCTATAGTTTTTGTATCTATGTTATGAATAGTGCCTATAGGATGTTTCTGTAGTGAATCCTTTGATCACAAGTGGTCCCGACCGTAAGTCCCGGAGAGGCATTGAGACCGTTGGTTTAGCCCGTGAGTTGTAGCTGTAGCTTCCTTCTATGGTCTCTAGTCCTACCATGCATCCTATCTTCGGTAGAACCACTTTTTCTTGTTCTTCCTCTGCTAAAGTTCAAAGGAATCTAGTCAATAGTGATGAAGTCACTATTAAAGACTTAGATAAATACATTGATGATTTCAAACTAACAGAGATCCATAAAGACCAAGTGTATAAGAACCCTAGATTGAACCTCTTCAAGTCAAATTATGTAATCAGAACTGAAGAAAGAGATGTCCAATTAGATAAAGCTAAAGATAAGATAAAGCTTCTTTCCTCTTCTTCTATAGAAAAATATAAAGTTAAAGGTTTCAGGTACATCCATATCGGTCTTTTTCAGGTAGGTATAAAGCCTCTTAACAGAGAGGGTCTTAATACTTCTATCCTAGCCGCTCTTAGAGATAAGAGGTTTAAGAAGTTTAAAGACTCCCAATTAGGAACCATCAAGTCTAGTCTCTGTAAAGGACCTATATTATTTGACTGTTATCCAAACTTTACTGTTTCTTTAAATGATGCAAATTTTTTAAAGTCATTGGTTTTATAGACTCAGACCTATAATTATACTATGGATGATGGATTGATTCCAATTGCATTAATTTTTAAAGTTCATTATAAAGCTATGACGTCTGCCTTTGCTACGAAAAGCAGATTCTATAGTAAAAAAGGAGAAACTCTGCTTCTCCAAATAGATATGACTAAAGTAAATGTGGTTATCCCTAAACCTATTCAGTGGAACCAGATAACACTACCCCAAGACTGGATCTTAGAAAGTGCCATTGAGCTGATACCCACAAACCCTGAAAAGTCCACCCTAAACACATAAATAAAGCATACAACCTAGTTCCGGGATGGAAGAGTAAAGATCAGTTTTGACAGAGCATCTTTTAGCTCTAGATTTTTTGATGCTTTATCATTGGAATCTTTAGATCTAGGAAGGTGATCTCAAATACCTTCTATCATTAATCTTCCATATTAAAAATAGCCTCACCAAAAACCCTGATTTGTTAAGAATCAACAACCTTCCTCATACTGATCAAGTAGATCTTCACCCAAACTTGACACCAATTATAAATCTACCTTATACCTTCTCAGCCAAATGTTCCACATCTGACTTGCCACCTACTTCGCTAAAAAATGTAGATCACAGTACCAATATAGCCAGACCAATCTACACTGAGCCTCAACGAGAAATAAAGTCTCCTTCACCTCCTACTTCTCCAACAGCTTCAGCCATAACAAAAAATATAGCCCATGAGCTGAATGTCATAAAAAAGGAGTTTATTCCTGATCAAGTATCATTGCATCAAGATTTTTATGCATCGCATAATAAAGAAAAAAGAACTTGGTTTTTCGAATATTTTCTTGATAAAAGAAAAGATATTTAAAACTAGTTTTATGATTTTGTGCAAGAAAATAAAGTAAACATATTGTTTTTTTATTGGTTTAAGCTTTATGATCAGAAAATAATATTTCATATCCTTTTAAAGTTTTAAACCCCGTTACTATCAAAAAAAAGGTAACAGTTTGGAAAATAGCAAATGGTTAGAGTATAGAGTCTGAATATCCTCCTCTTAGGTTGGTAGAACTCCCTATAGAAGATGAGACCATAGATGCTTGCCCTTACAAAAAGCCTCAAGATAGTGACCCCCAAAACTTAAAGAATATAGTGGTTCAGAACAACTTTAACAATGCCCATCTCAACAGCATAGGTAAACAGATCTTCAGGATAGAGGGTCAGAACCAACAGAAACCTGTCAAGCCCTCAGGATTAGCTGATAAGAAGCTTAAGAACCCAATGTTCAAGCCTTGCCAAATCTCTAGCAGTGCTCAATAGGAAATCAAGTCCAACAGGTCAGATTTCCTGGAAGTAGTTAGGGCACAGCTTAGCAGGTTAGGCCCATCCTCTTTTAACCCTATAGTGCTTGATACACCACAGTCTATTAATCAGAATGTTAGTGTTCTTGATAAAGTCCTTGAGTCACAGTCTGAAGATAGCAAATTTTAGGAACAGTCTCTAAAAATTGCTAAACTTCATTTGACTAATAGTTAGCCTTTTCGTTCAGGATATACTAAAGCCAAGTATCCAGAACTTGAAATAGGTGATCACCCAAGTATCCTTGTCTAGCTAAAGTTAAGTGCTAGTTCTGTTTATGAATGGAACATTGATGGGATGACAGAATACCAAATTCTGAACTCCCTTCAGCAAATGACTATGGCCTCCAATGCTCATAAAACCCAAACAGGAACCTCTGATAGGTCTGTAGCTAAACTTATCAATGCAGGATTCTTTGGACAACTGAAAGGATTGTGAGATTATCATCTCATAGTACAACAGCAAATAGATGTCCTGTATACTATCCAAAAAGATGAAGAAGGTCTACCCATCTTAGATCCTTTAAGAAACACCATCCAAGATGTTGTGTCTACCCTGATTTTGACCATAGTATTACACTTTATAGGTGATTCCTCTCATATTAAAGATAAGGATTCCGACCTCTTATTCAACCTTAAGTGTAAAAATCTTAGCACTTCCAATGGTATATACCCACATTCCTTACCAGGACTATACTTAGGGAAGATTATAACCAGCCTTTCTAGAAAGAAAAGTTCCTTGCAGGCCTTCTAACCCTTCTAGGGGAAAGAGTTAGAAATACCATTAGACAATCTTTTGGCACCTTTATCATCCCTTATGATCAGCTTACCTATGGTGAATTGATCAGTACCACCCAAAAGGAAGGACTAAAGATCTACCAGAACTTAAAACTCCAAAAGCATCTAAAGTGGGAGTTGAAAAAGTCCAAGAAAGAACTAGGTTCTTTCTGTAAGCAGTTTGATTATAGTTATAGCCAGGACCAAACCTGTGAAGGGGATTGTAGTAAGAAGTCCTCATCTAAGAAATTTTCTAAATCTAGAAAATTTCATAAGAATAAGACTTCTGAAGAACCTTACTATAAGAAACCTCATAAAAAAATCCTCCAAAAAAGATAAAGCCTCTAGTTCTAAGAAAGTAGTATGAAAGATGTCACTTGCAATAAATATGGCAAAAAAGGATATATTTCCAAATACTGTAACGTCTCAAAAAAGCTTCAGGAACTTGACTTAGAAGAAGAAACCATAGCAAAGCTTTCAGCCCTGCTTATAGAAACTTCTAAGTCTGAAATCACTTCCTCACGAATAGGCTATTCCCAAATAGATGAGATAGCAACCACTTCCTCCTCTGAACCTGAGTCAGAGTCTAGTTTTGAAGGAAAGCATATAAATATGCTAACTAAAGAACAGACCCTAATTCTAGATGTTATTCAGCACATCAATGACACCGATGTACATAAGAAATATCTAGAACAGCTTAGGCAGTCTCTTGAAAAAGAGCCATAACCACCTATGTTACCTTCCACTAATACCAATATGCATGATCTTACCACCATTTTGAATAGGAAAAAGCTTGGTAAGAAACCTTTAGGTGATGTCCAAGTTCTCCAGTCTGAGATAAAGACTATAAAGTCTAAAATAAAGCAGCTTAAGGAGAAACAACAAAAGGATTATGATCTAATCCAATTTCTGGTCACCAAACTAGCCCAAGAGTCTAGTGATAATGATGAAACTAAGAGTTTAGAACCTTAATCCTTAGTTAGTATAGAAAAAGTTCCCAGTGATTTCCTTTATGCTTTAAGTTAAATTACTTCTAGGAAATACATTGTTAAAGTCTCTCTTATTTTCGATAAAGATTTTCAATTTGATATTATTGCTCTATTTGATACAGGAGCAGATTTAAGTTGCATTAAGACCAGTATTGTTAAAAAACATATTCAGGAAACTACCCGTGAAAAACTCTCTTCTACAAATAGTTCAAAAATGCATATAGATGGAAAAGCAGAAGTTAGTATTTTAAACAATGGTTTTCTACTGAAAACATCTTTTTTCCTAGTTTTTTATATCAGTTATTCAGTAATCTTAGGGACACCATTCATTAATTTGATAACTCCTTATATGGTTACTCACAACTCGATAGATTATAATGATGATAAAGTTTTCATTTCTTTTCCTTTTTTAGAAAAATAAAAAATTCGCCAGCTTAATTTTGTTAAAGCTCATTCTATTTACAAGAATTAGATAAATGTTCTAATTAAAAGTAAAGAGAATGATTTATTTGATTTAAAGCAAAATGTTCATTTTCAAAGAATTAAACAACAATTAAAGTCTGATTTATTACAAAAAAGTATTTCTGATTTTCAAGAAATTATTGCCAAGGAAGTTTGTTCTGATTTGCCAAATGCATTATGGAAAAGGAAACAACATATTGTTGATTTACCTTATGAATCTGGATTTGATGAGAAAAATATCCCTACTAAAGCTAGCCAATTCAGATGAATATTGAATTAGAACAGCATTGTAGGAACGAAATCCAGGACCTCGAGTCCAAAGGATTGATCTCTAAATCTAGGTCTCCTTGGAGTTGTGCAGCTTTCTATGCTAATAAGGCTTCAGAACAAGAAAGAGGCACTTTTAGGCTTATAATTAATTACAAACCCTTGAATAAAGCTTTAAAGTGGATAAGGTATTCGATTCCTAATAAAAAAGATCTTTTGTAAAAGCTTCATTCTACATTTGTATTTTCAAAATTTGACATGAAATCAGGATTTTGGCAAATACAAATCGCTAAAGAACATCGTTACAAAATCGCTATTATAGTCCTCTTTAGACAGTATAAGTTGAATGTAATGCCTTTAGGTTTAAAAAATGCACCATCAAAATTTTAGAGAATAATGAATGACATTTTTAATCCTTATTCTCAATTCTGCACTGTTTATATTGATGATGTGCTCATTTTTTCAAATTGAACTGAGCAACATTTCAAGCATTTAAAGACTTTCCTCTATGTCATTAAAGCTTCTGGTCTTGTTGTCTCTGCTAAGAAAATCTCTCTTTCCAAACCAGAGCCAAATTTTTAAGACATTGTAGCTATTGTGGAACCATTATTCTTATTGAGAGATCCTTAGAATTTGCTAACAAATTCCCTGATAAGATCCTTGATAAAACCCAATTGCATAGGTTCTTAGGTAGTCTTAATTATGTTTTGGATTTCTACCTTAACATAAATAGAATTGCCAAACCTCTCCATGATAGGTTAAAGAAAAACCTTGTTCCTTGGACAGACGAACATACCAGAGTTGTCCAGCAAATAAAGAAGCATATAATTGAGATCCCATGTCTTCACCTACCTGATCCTAGTCTCCCTAAAGTTGCAGAGATAGATGCTAGTGATTTAGGATATGGCGGTATTTTAAAGCAAGTTCAAAATAGCCGGGAAGTAGTTATATAGTACACTTCACGTCACTAGAATGATACACCAAAAAACTACTCCATCATCAAAAAAGAAATTCTTTCCATTGTTCTCTGATTTACAAAGTTTCCATATGATTTACTTAATCAAAAGTTTTTACTTCTTATTGATTGTAAATCTGCTAAAGAAATTTTACAAAAAGATGTTCAAAATATTACATCAAAATAGATTTTTGCTAAATGGCAAGCTATTTTGAGTATCTTTGATATAGAATTTATTAAAGGAAATGAAAATTCTTTGCTAGATTTTCTGACTAGAGAACTTTTACAAAACAGATAAAGATGGTTCGAAAAAAGAAAGATAAAGAAAAAATTGAGATAGATAAAGTTGTCCTTGATAAAGCTCCCCTTCCTCTTTCTACTAAGAAACTAATAAAGTCTTAGTATGACATTATCAGCCAAGAACAAAGTAAAGATGACTCTTCTAAAGTTCAAGCAATTCAATAATAGGTTGAATCAATTTCTCGAACCCCAGAACTTCTTAAAGAGATTCAAGCTACTCTGAAGCCTCCAGCTTCTGAGCCTCTAAGTATTTTGGACCTTCCAAGCCCCTCAGGTCAAGCTTCTCAACTGGTTTCCAAAATAGAGAAAAGTGAATCTTCCTCCTCAAAAACCCTTTCTCAAAGTGATTTGAATCCTGTGACTACTCAAAGTAGTTAACAAATTATTTTATCACAAACTAAAGTTAAAGCTTCTGAATTTCTGCTAAAAACCACTTTTCAAAATATTTTAACAGTTGAAGATGGTTTTTATCATAAAGATCCTTTCTATACCTTGCAAAATCATTTTCTAAAAAAATTGGTTTTACAAACCTTGGGATCTTTCCAAACCCCAAGAGTATTACCAAACCATTTTGGAATTCACAGATTCTGTAGAATTCAAACATTTCTATCATAAAGGCTCCCCTGACCATTTTACTTATAAAATCCTTAAACTCCTCCACCCTAAAGAGTGGGGTCAAGAACTCTCTAAACCAAAAGTCTTCCCTGTAAACTTCCAAAAAAAGTTAAACTTTTGATGAACATTTTCCTACTGGGATTATGAACATGCATGGTTTAATACCTTCCTCATCTAAAATAACTATAGAACCCATTCGTGGTTATTCTTCCTCAGTGATCATGCCAATATAGCAAAATTCCCTGCATGGTTCACCAAAAGGTGGAATAATTATGAACCTATCATAGACATCTTCCCCTCTAATATCCGTAATAGTTTTGGGCTCTTCAAAACACATTACAAACCTTTTTCTCCTGAGAAAAAGTTTCCCCTTTTATGCCTTTATTGCACCAAGTTCTTTGTTCATTGGGTTTCCCAATGGTACCTTGACTATTCTCATAATAACGGCATTATAGTTCTCCAATGAAAGTTTAAAGTAAAGTGGTGGAATTCTTATAAAATTCCAGAAAAAAATTTCAAAGTCTGCAATTGCAGGATGGCTCCAAAAAGATGGATTCCTTGGAAGTTCTCCCTCCCAATCTAACTTCCTTGCTCAAAAGTCCCATGTCAGTGCTCTTCTCGCAGCTATAAAAATAAAAGAAGAATACTTCAGCATAATGCAACAGTTAGTCCAGTCTAGGACCACTTCTTCTGCCAATTCTAATATGTCTAAAGATTCAGAGCCCTTCATTGATTTGGGTAATGATAATAAAGATTATTATTTTGGAATTTTTTCTCCTATCAAGCCCACAAGCTTGTAAAGTTTGTAAGGTTTATTAAAGCCTTGTAAATATTTTTTTAGCCCGATGGGTTAAAAATCCTTTTGGACGGCCCATGCAAAAGTTAGGGTATTTATGAAAAAAAAAAGGTATTTCAATTAAATTTTTACTTTCTAGGTCACCCTGCTCATGACATATGGGACATACTTGGACATCCATCAGGAAAATTTGACTTTTACGTCAAATATTCCCCTCCTGCTTCAACTCAAGTCCCACTCCGCTCCATCACTCCACAAGGTTAGGGCCCTGGGTTCCATTTTCAAGACCTGGTAGGTGTTCTCTTGCTAAAGTCAAGACTCTCTCACACTAAAGACAGAGGATAGCTGTATATCCCCACCGATCACGGAGACATCAGGACCCTATCCTATCCTGAAGAATCTCTCTCGTGCTTCAACAGTCCTCCTCCAGCCCTCTATATAAAAATGCCTCCTCCTGCATTTAAAGCAGCATACAATTTTAGGCTAGAACACATTTTAGGAGAAAACACTTGTAAAGATAACGGAGAGTTGAAAAGCTTATCTTTCCTCTCTAAGTAAAGTTGAGAATTTAGCTTAAAATTGTTCTCACTTATAAAGATTTCAATATAGTTCTCTGTAACTCCTTTGCTCTTTGGATAAAGAACTTCTGTATTTTTCCTTACTCGGATTAATAAAGTAAAACTTTATGTAAGATCTTCTTCTTATGTTTTAATTCTCTGTTCTTTAAAGATTTATTTATTTTTCTGTATTTCTTAAGTAGCAGAATGTATGCTCTGTGCTTACCTGAGAAATCAGGATCCTGCACATCAGAAACTCTGTGAAAATCTTGTTGCATTTGGTTTAGTAACCTCCGTGTCTAGCCTATGACTGAAGCATAAGGCTGACTGTGTAATCCCATATCATCATTTGCCTCCTTGCAATGTGAACAGTATTACCCCTTTGATCCTTGGCCGTCTATGGGAATGTAGATATCCCTAAACCTATTCAGTGGAACCAGATAACACTGCCCCAAGACTGGATCTTAGAAAGTGCCATTGAATTGATACCCACAAATTCTGAAAAGTCCGCCCTAAACATACAAATAAAGCATATAACCTAGTTCCAGGATGGAAGAGTAAAGATTAGTTTTGACAGAGCATCTTCTAGCTCTAAATTTCTGATGCTTCATCATTGGAATCTTTAGATCTAGGAAGGTGATCTCAAATACCTTCTATCATTAATCTTCCATATTAAGAACAACCTCACCAAAACCCTGATCTGCCAAGAATCATCAACCTTCCTTATACAGATCAAGTAGATCTTCACCCAAACCTGCCACCAATTATAAATCTACCTTGTACCTCCTCAGCCAAATATTCCACATCTGACTTGCCACCTACTTCACAAAGAAATGTAGATCACAGTACCAATATAGCCAGACCAATCTACACTGAGCCTCAATAAAAAAATAAAGTATCCTTCATCTCCTACTTCTCCAACAGCTTTAGCCATAACAAAAAATATAGCCCATGAGCTAAATGTCATAGAAAATGAGTTTATTCCCGATAAAGCATCATTGTATCAAGATATATATATATATATATATATATATATATATATACTAATAAATAATCACGTACTTCGCACATGAATAAAAAATATTTTTTAGACTCGTGATGGTATTATATATATACTATGATATTATTATTATAGTTATTATTATTATTTAATTATATAATTTTTTTAAAAAAATAAAAGTGTTATATATTAACATAACAATTTAGTATTATAAATTTAATATAATTATAATTCATAGATTTTCGATAAGTCGTTTATTTAAATAATTTTATGATATTTCTTCAATATTTTTTATAATTATTATTTTAACTATATAATTAATTTTATATAAAAATATTATAGTCACAATTAATTATAAGATAATAAGA
>CATIWM010045618.1:0-16066 GCA_949671775.1 Mallotus repandus
TATGGAGAATTCATAAAAACCCATGGAATGCCATGGATTTTTATTGTGTACTTGAATTTAGTTTTTTAGGGTTTATTTAATTTTTGGTTGTTTTGTTGTTTATTTTATTTTTTTTGGGTTTGTACTTAATTAATTATTTTATTTTGTAGATTATAGTGAAACCCTCTACTTTTATTATTTTTTTAAAATTGATTAGTAAATAGGTTTATCAGGTAAACCCTAATTAAAATTAATGGTGATCTTAGTTAATTTAGGTTGCATGTAAATTAAATTAGTGTTAGAAATCATGTAAATTAAGTGATTATACGTTTTTTATATCCTAAATGTTTATTTTATTTTATTAGTTTTCATATTTTTTATGTTTATTTTGTTTGTATTTTAGCTCATAATTTTAGTCTTAGGCTAATTCATTAGATTCACCTAATCATTAAATAGGCTTAATAATTTAATTAGGTTTTAGATTTGAATTAAAT
Organism: Mallotus repandus; assembly: GCA_949671775.1. Lineage (NCBI taxonomy): Eukaryota > Viridiplantae > Streptophyta > Magnoliopsida > Malpighiales > Euphorbiaceae > Mallotus > Mallotus repandus. The sequence goes on from CATIWM010045618.1 coordinate 474, forward strand.
AAAGTTTAGGCCCATAATTAAATTTAGATTTTAGGTTAAAGAAAATCTAAGCCCACTTAGTTAATTTAGACATAGGCCCACTTAGATTAATTTAATTTAATTTAATTTAGACTTAGCTCATTAACTTAATTCTTTTTCCATAATTTGTAGAATTAGGATCATATTAGATTAGAATATGTAGAATTAGGCCCACTAATTAAAGCCTTTTCATAATTTGTAAACTTAAGCTCATTTTTAGAAATAAAATAAATAGACTTAGGCTCACTTAAATAAAATTGAGTAGGAGTTAGGCCCATTAGCTTTAGGCTTATTTGCAAATTAAAATATGTAAACTTAGCTCATTCTAATTAAAATATGTAGATTAGACCAACTTAGGGTTGGATGTGTTTTGTATGAATGCATTTCTTATATGCTTTTTCATGATTGGTTGCCTTAGGGATTGATGAATGTTGAATTAGGGTTTATATGAAATTGCATGTAATTAGAGGATAAGGTAGTAATGAATAAACTAATTCTAAATGAACACGAGACTAAAAGAAGTTGGTATTCTGTATCCAAAACTCCTGGTTGTGGTGCTATCTTGTATTAGAGAATCGAGTTACCACCATTTTTGATTGGTCCCAGTTATTACCTTGGGTGGCAACTCCTTATCTCCACGCTATGTCTTTGTGATATAGTAGTGTGTTCCCTAGAGCCCTGAGCTCAAACAGTATCGCGGTGCAATAAACTTGGGTGCGCGCTAAACGTCGCCATCTACAATGATGATGGGTATCGTCAGTTTAAAGTGTCAGATCCGACAGAATACTATGCAGGACTACGACAGGAATGGGCATTTCTAGTAAATGAATAAGAGATTGTAGTTGATCAACTACGTGAATTGGGAGCACCTATTGTGAGGCGTTTGTCATTATCAATGCAACGAAGAAATCGATCAGAATATGAAATTGCTGTTAAAAGAATTTGAGAGAATAATCAGATGTTTATACGAAGATCAAGATATTATATGTTAAAGCTTGCTAACAATCAATAGATTGTAATGGGCAGGACACTTTCCTAGACAGAGGTAAACAATATTCTTAATAATCCAGCTTACATTTCTAACTATGAAATTTCTGATGAAGAATAAATTGTTACATGTAATTTATTATGTTATGTTTCCTCATCTGATATTTCAGTATTAGATTCACATTCGTTTGAGTGTAGTATTGAATTATACAGTCTAGCTTGTCCTACATCTCCATCTTTTAATAACTCTTGTGTACGTCATTTAAAGAATTCTCTATTCAAACATATTTTCATACGATTGTTCTCCTCTCTAATATGATACAAAGCATTGCATATGTCATCCATATTACATCATCTTATTTGAATTGATCATGTTTTAGGTATACGTATATTAAGTTCTATAGCTTTTTCCGGAAGTGCTTCAGATTATTGTAGATGATATTGCCATTCTTCAATCATTTTTTCCAAAATAGCATGACTATTATGTTTTCTTGGATCCATTGGATATGAAAAATCATCATATAGAGCCCAATGACATCCTATGGCCCTAAAAATATCTCCTGGAGAATAAACTGTAGACATTATACCTACAAAACATATTCATATGTCTAATGACTCAAATAGTTTTATTTTTATGCAATCTTTTTTCATAAATAATATCACATTTTAATACAAATTAACAATATTTTAGTAAACATAAAGGAAGGTATTTTACAAAGTCAGTATCATTATCACTATAATCTTCTATGCCCTCGGTATCTATGTTGTTCAAACTACCTTCTAGTTCTACCGAGGACTGTTGGTTAAAAGTGTCATTGCGCATATGATACTTGTCAAGATGATTATTCATCACATTAATCTCCTTTTTTAATTGGTTTACTACTGTATCGACTTCTTCATTGTTGTGTCTTGATAGAGTTGCTGAAATTGCTTTTGGTGTTGGTAACTCATGGTACTCGCAATATGCTTCCAATTCACATTTTATTTCCCACAAACGACCCTATTTTGGATATGCTCTAACAATAATGTCAGAACACTGCCCAAAATCTTCTAAATTTGTTGTATGATACCCAACACATATATGATTTGCATATCCTAGTTCAAGAGATGAATAAGTTGGACGATTTTTGAATGGCCTTTTAGTTCCATATCAAATTACACCATTCGAATCTTCATATTTATCAACAATTTTCAATTTCTGTTTAGCACGTGCTCCCTTTGAAGAATTTAATGATCCAACTTTTTTATTTTCCTTTTTATTCATTCCTGATAAACATCAAATTTATGACATATATAAAAATAAATATATAAGTATGATGATGGCCATTAAAATTTGCTTGTATGTAATGAAATAAATACATAAGATATAAATTTTTTTAAATATTTTTTCATTAGAAAAATTTCAACCAACAGCTCGACCACATTAATAAAAAATGACCTAAATAATTATAATTAATTTCTTCCACACGTCCCAGCATTATGCCTGGTCAAACCACATTTCATGCAAAAGTGTTCCCGTATTAGAATTTCGTTTGTCCATTTCATTTCTGATGCACGTAGATTTTAGTCTCCCTTTTTTCTATTTCCATGCTAGATTTGGTACGAATGACAACTCACGTGACTTCGGCCAATAAGCTGGAGGACCCAAAGGAACAAAACAAGTTGACTAACATTTTAAATTTTCACTGACAGAGTGAAATGAAGCAATAAATTCTCTGTAATCAAGTGCATATTTCATACATCCAGCAATGGCATGAGAACATGGAATCTTAGTCTGTTGGAACTTCCTGCATGTGCAACTTCTTTATTTTAGATCGACAACTTGTTTGTGACCACCTTTTCTGCATGCATGGTTAAAAGCAGTCGTTATTTCAAAGTTCATATTCTTTTCATTATATTTTTGTACAACATGGCCATTTGCCTTATCAATCTGATGCTTAAGTATTTCTACACATGTATGTGTCCATAAAAAGTCATCATTCAGCAATTGTGAATATTCATTTCTATGTTGGTCAAACATATCAACCAATTTCAAAAATATTTGTTACATCATTGTAGTCACTGACATCAACCTAATGCTCTTGAACATGGCATTCACAAATTTAGCATAATTTGTAGTCATAATACCATGACAATGAACAAGCTAAATTCTATTTCTCTTTCAGAATTTTATCAATCCAGTTTTTAGACTCCAGATGTTGGAGCTCTACTTTGGCTATCCATTTCATAATCTTTCTTTTTTGGAACTCTCGGCCTGCTTTATCGAGTATGTTCTTTAAGGCACCTTTCTTAAACTTCATGTTGTAATTACTGAGCACATAATGCAAATAGTACCGATGTGGATAAGCACGCCACAAATCTTACTTCATCACATGCTTTATTCTAATATGACAATAAAAAATTATACAAATATCATCTCTTCCATCACAGTAACAATATCGCAATATCTTCATGAAGTAATCCCAATTTTCTTTATCCTCTTTTTTGACTAAAGCAAACGCTAATGGTAATATAGCATTATTCCCATCAACTGCTTCAGCAGTCATGAGTACACTTCTATATTTACCAAATAGAAATGTGCCATCCACAGATATGACAGCTTTGCAATGTTTGAACCCGTCAATACATGGCTTGTACACACAAAACATTCGTTTGAATTGTCATACAGGTATGATACCAAACCTTTCTTTCAACCCAGTAAGCAATGCTTTAACCTTAATGTCTGGTTGCTCCTGTAACATTGCTTGTATATACGCAACTATCAGATTGGAGTCAAAATTCTTATTATCTTGACTTTGTCTAGGAGCATTACAAGTGTGTGGACCATTGCACCTCGTTATTTCCCAAAACCCACTTCTCTTCAGCTCAGTGGCTCTTACTCTCCATTCGCAGCCCAACTTGTAAACTAAGGTTATAGTATTACACCTAGTTTCACAACTTCGAAATTATCACCCAACTCTCAATGAATACAACTTGCAAGCTATTTTGACTGCCTTTCTGGATTGAAATAACATTCTCTTTGCCAGTTCTTTTGAGGGATCCCAGAAAAGATCATCTACATTCGAGGAATTTCTATTAACATACATTTCATCTAGATTTACACTTTCAAATTAGGGAGGAATTTGTCTATTAAACCCTTCAACTAATGCCACCATCAGCACATTATTGTTAACGGCAACATCACCATCTACTTTACAATCATCATCATTATCATTCTCATCATCATCTTCATCAAAATAATACTCATCCTCCTCCTCCTCAACATCCTCATCATTGACTTGAAGTTCTTCCTCCTCTTCCTCATCAAAACATTCATCCTCTCCCTCATCAAAACATTCCTCCTCTCCTCATCATCCTCCTCTCCCTCCCTGACTTCAATTTCAGGATGAATATATCTTGAGGAACTAGCTTCTGCGCATGGTTCATGTGTAATTGTACCCGCACTAAATTCAATGTACAGTTCAATTGTGAGCCAACCCGTAAACTGTCTAACTATTTGAAACATCTTCCAAACATCAACATCATCTCCAATTTGCGTAAAATCAAACACTGCATTTTGACCAAATCCCATTATTGGATGTCTAAATAAAATTTTCATAATAATCCCATCATCACTTATTCCAACTACATTTCGAATTATATTATGTAACCCTTGAATATCAAATCGTCAAAAAATTGACCATTCTCGAAGATGCATTCACTACATTCGGACCGCACGTAGTTTGAATAATTTGAACACCCCAATATATGAGAATAGCTCGTGCATTCGACATTTCAGCCTAATATAAAAACTAATCGTAATAAGTTTTTCCAATGTATGTAATTAATATACTTTTCTAGCTACATAAGCAAATCATTCATTTTGAACTAACTATTGTTTTTTTCACTCACTACAACAAATTCACTTATTATAGACAGTATTTGTATGGTTACAAAATTTATTATGAGAAAAAAATTCACTAAGTGACAATAATTTTTGATATGTCACAATATTTAATTCATATATTATCACTTAATAATATATGACAAAATATTACAATGTTACAAATATATTTAACTCTTGTGACATTGTCGGATAACGATAATGTCACTAATTGACTAATAAAATAAAAAGTACAACTTCTTTGTTACAATGTTGGACAAGTTTAATATGTCACGTAAAAGAAATTGCTTCAATATTGCCCCTAAAATTTTAAGTTTATAAGTGATGAATTTTAGTCACAACAATATATATTTTTATCACTGATTAAATGTACACTTTTATACTAACTTCAATCCCACATTGTTAGTAAGTAAAAAGCCATATTTGGTACTTTTTTTTCATGAAATTGGTGGTCCAATTAATAAATTATGTAGATTTCTTTATTGGTAGTTATGATGACTTTCAAATTAAAAAAAGTTCAAAGTTTTCCAAATATTTAAATTTATAATTTTACAAAAGTATTATATTAAAATTGAAATTAGTTAAAATTTAAAGGATCGTAATAATACAAATAATTTTTTTGTGACAAATTTTTTTTTATCACAACTATAAAATTGGAAAATTAGTATAATACTCCGCGACAGTAACATTATTTTCTGTTTGTATTTGATGTAAAGACGAATTACATTTATATTAAAAATACTGAATTGTATTCGTGACAATATAGTATTTTTATGTTGCAATTTTGATTTCAATAGTTACAATATAAGTTGCCAGAAAAGTTATTTTTGTGACAGCTCAAATTTTTTGTCATAAAAAAAAATTTGTGACAGGTTTATATCTACATAATTTATAAATACCTTTTTGCAAGCAAGTTTAACGTGACTAATTCATGATAATTTTTTTGTTGTTAAAATTGATGTGTTGTGACAATTAATCAATATTAGTGATAGTTTTTAATGTCACAAATAAGTTTATTTGTTTTAGTGAATAACTATTTTTTTTCCTCAACCTTTGTAAATAAAAGTTTCAATCTATGGAATCAAGTAAAAATGATGAGAACAAATGAAATTTAATTTCATCTAAATAAAACATGATTCCCATTTTTTGCATACAAGATAATTACTTAACCAACAAATATCCAATAAAAAAAATCTTCACTAATAAAATTTCCATAACTATATTACCACCAATTATATATATTAAAAAAATATACCAACAATTTACCAATAATCAATATATTAATTAAATTTATTTTTAATTTCACATACCTCTATAGCTTTATAAGTGACCTCCTCAATATCACCTTCGACAAAATTTTAATAAAATATATATAACTACGTAAATATTTATAAAAAAATAAATTAAAAATATTCAATAACGAAAAAAAAAGTGTTTAACTACAAGAATAAAAAATATAGAATTTTTTTTCAGCACATAAAAAACCTTAATAAAATTACAAGTTGATATAATTAATGATTATTACTAAATAATTAATTAACCAATAAAATATATAATTATATTTTACCAACAATTATATATAATAAAATATTATGCAATCATATCTAACATAATAAAAAAAATATTGCATATGCAAATATTCATAATATATATGATATAAATTTCATTTCATGATACATAAAATAAACATAAATAATTTTATTAACATTCAAAAATATATACAAAAACTCCTTACATAACATTAATTTATCTATCATCTAAACCTAACTGTTCTTGGAATTGACTCATCAATTTTTTCTTTATCCAAAATACTTGTGGTCATTGTTTTGAACCAAAGAAAATTTGGGCTAGGACCTTTTGAAAGACAAGCGTTTGGACTCATAGCAAGTTTGAAGGTCCTATTTAAATTGCGCCAAATGTTGTCCTCCAAAAATAAATATACTAATGCATCATATGATATTTTAATATCGGGATCCCAAAAATGCAAAAAATGTTGACCACATTCGAAGGCAATGTAGAGTATAATGCATACTTTTTAGACATTTCACCCATCCTGTTGCCCCTATGAATAAGTCCTTTAATTTTTTGGTTCACTAGTCTGACATTATCACACAATGTATGCTTAGGCTTCATTTTATATTGATCAAGTTCATCAGTTTATTGTCTAACTCTTTCTTGTTGTGCAGTAGTTCTAGAGACTCTAAGAGTAGTAACTATGCGAGCCCCAATACGATGAGGTGTATTTCTCCGTAACTCTCTATAGTCACTGATTCGTTGCATTCTCTCAACATATGACATTTTCCTTAAACACATTAATGAAATAATAACATATATATTAGATAACATAATTTGTAATCTCAAGCCATAAAACCACTTCTATGTTTCACTAATTAAAAATAAAAAAAAACGTTTCACTACAAAATAAATATACAAATTATTTTAAGCACATAAAAAATTTTGATTTTATAAATACGACTTAATATAAAATAATTAATATCTAACAAATTATATAAACAAAAAATATATATATAAGACATTATTATAATTATCACTAACTATATAAAAAATGAATTCTGTAACTAATAAATAAAAATTTGAAACCCTAACTAATTACATTAATTTTTTAAACTAAGTATGCAATCATTTTTTATACTTTTTATTCCTAACTAAATAAACAACGTTTAATTTGATAATTAAAATAAGTACACATTATTTTTAACTAAAGTCACAAATTTATACTAAATCATAAATAAAGTTATAAATTTTCTCATTAACTAAATAATTATTGTTCTTCCTCATTTTTATGTAAAATATAATGATTAATTTTATAAAAAATTGCATATTTTTACTAACTACCTAAATACTTTTTTTTTTTATAAAAGGGAAATATTTTTACGAATAACTAATTACATATTTGTACTAAACAATACTTTTTACGATTAACTAATTACATGTTGTTACTAAAAAGTTTCACTAAAAAATATTTATAAAAATATAATTTTTTTTAACTAAATCACATCATTATATAAATAAGACATGCTATAAATAATCAACATATTAGAATCATATATTTTATACAACATAAAAAACAAAAAAAAAATGTATAAGACAATATTTAAAAATAATAACTACAAATATTTTCACTAAAATATTTTTGCAATATAATTTTTTTAACTACATGGTAATAAAATATAAATTTTATTAACAACATAACAAAACCTACATAAATAAGAGATGACATCAATTTTTATTATTATATAAATAAATAAACAAATACATATTTTAACTAACTACCTAAATGCATATTTTTTTAACTAATTTTTACAAATAACTAATTACATATTTTTCTTGCTAACTACCTAGACATTTTCCACTACCTACATAAATAAACATGTTTCACCACAAAATAATTATAAAAATAATTTTGGTCCTAAATCCAAATTATATAAGACAATATATAAAAAAATTAACTAAATAATTTTGCTTATTCTTACTATCTAATTAAAGAAATTTTTTTTTAAAAATATCCAAATTACTAACCACATGCTATAAAAATATAAATTTCATTTACTATATAAATAAAAATTTATATAAATTATTCTTACTATCTTATTAATTAACCAAAAAAATTAAATAAAAAATCAATACAAATAATTTAACAACAATTATATGTCACAAACTATCCATAAATGAATAAATAACAATTATATCTAACAAAATATAATAATTTTTTTCCACTCATCAACAGACTTAATAAATTGAATTATTAACAAAACATACATTTTTAACTTTAAATTTTCACCTCCTCAATATCACCTTCAAAAAAAAAAAAAAAAAACAAACAAAAACATATAAGGTAATAAATATAAAATATTGACTAACTATATAAATAAAATATAGTAATATATATCAATTTACAACCCTAACTAATAACATTATTTTTTTAACTAACTTTCTAATCTTTTTTTTTTTTACCTAAATAAACAAAATTTCATACATGTCAATATAAATATATAATATTTTTTTTCACTTAATAAAAAAAATAAAGGCAAAAACATTTTTAAGCCCTTGAGCTATAACGGTTTCTTCTATTGAGTCCTTATCGTTTTATTTTATTGCATTGAGCCCCTATGCTATTATTTATGTACACATTGAGCCCCTATACTGTTATTTATGTATACATTGAGCCCCTATACTATTATTTATGTAATACATTAAGCCCCTAAATTTTTGCACATTTCTATGGAATTTGTCAAATTGGGGCTCAATAGCTATATAAATGATAGCATAGGAGCTCAATGTAATACAATAAAATGATAGAGGCTCAATAGAAAAAACCACTATAGTCCAGGAGCTTAAAAATGAATTTTGCCAAAAATAAATTTCATAAACATAACAATACAATACATACATTACAATTTACCTTTTTCTTAAAAATAGGAACCGGTTGATTACCCAAAGAAAAAATGAACAAGCTTAAAAAAAAATTGGTTGAAAGAAACTGAGAGAAGTAGATGAAGAAAGAAGGGAGGCAGGCAGCAAGTTAATGCATGAAAGAGAAGGTGAGTTTTTGCTGCAGAAGGGGAAATATTTAAGGGCAAGAATTCTCACCCATTCCGCTATTGGGACTAGCTTAGTGGGTGAATTTCTCTGACGATGGGACTACACAAGCATGCCTTGTTGGGCATTGGGAAGGCGCAATGTACAACAGCATTCTGCTACTGTCAGTAGCGTTTTGACTTAAAGCTGCTGCAAACGACGAGACCAGTCTCCTTGAGTGTTGGGTTGGTGATGATAGGACGCATTCAGTAGCGGAATTGCTCCTTTCTGTATTCCACCGTCCCATTAGAAAAACATTTAAATCAAAACGCTACTCAGGTCGCATTCAATAGCGGAATTGCTCCTTTCTGTAGTCCACCGTCCCATTAGAAAAATATTTAAATTAAAACGCTACTTTGAGTAGCATTTTTACCCCATGTGATTTTGTCTTTTTGCAATTCTGCTTCTGTCAATAGCCTTTTTTTTAATAAAAAAAATAAAAGTACCACAAAACAGGAATTACTTTGAAAAACACCATAAATTGAGAAATAATTTTTTTTTTTTACCATAAAATGGTAAATAGCCCGAGAAACCTTGACATGTCAATCAACTCTATATTGTTATTTAAGGGATATGCTATAACTTTGGATCAATCTCTGCAGGCACAACTTTACATACAGCCTTTCAAGTCATGCTTAAACCACTATACAGACCTCTATCTCAGACTTGGTTTAGTATTTTGTATATGACCTGATAATATCATCCCATCAAGCAACTGCACAGTAGGAAAGCAATTATCAAAACTTACGCTACTTCTAACATTGCAGAGAACCCTTTAATATAGAAAATATACCAAAATAAGAAGCCAAATCAATTGTTATAGCAGAACAACCTGGTACAATTGGCACTCTCTAAGGTTATAAATAACTAATTCAATTTTCAAGACTACATTAATAATATTATTAAACGGAGTCTTCATTTTGCTGTCTGAGGTACGTAGAGGCTGAATAAGAGAAGTGTCTATAGCATATAGCACTAGTACATGCCAATAAAACAAGTGCAGAAGACGCTACCGCTTGCCGATAAATAAACGAGATACTCCATTATAACTTCCACAAATGCATCCCACACGCCAAAATAAAAAAAAGGGTTGATAAAGCACCCGCTGAGCATGAAACCTGAAGGTTACGACAACCAATCCAAACATATACAAGATATTGAACTGCAGACACTTTCGCAGTAGGAAGGCAAGCAATACAGCAACCCCATCAAGAGTTGATCTTTCAGTACGTCCCATCACACGATAGTGTAAATGTCGACCAAGACTAAGCGCCCAAGTAACAGATGCCACACTGCATACCATGTAAGCAATCCAGAACAACAGCCCTATAACATGGTCTGGATCCACAAAGGAATCATCAAGCTTGTCCTTTGTAAGCAGCAAGGCTAAAAAACAGCTAGAAAAAGAAGTGGCAGCAGCTATGACATACCAAGTAATGCGTGGTGCTCCTGTAAAAATAAATAAATAATTAAATTAAGGCACTTAATTTGCAGCAGCGACAAAATAGAACAAATGAAATTGATAATTTGGGTTAGTGTTAATTATAATAAATTCACAGTGTAAATTATTATAATATTGCCGCTGCATGTGTGATGTACAATATTAAGTACGCAAAAACCATTTTTAAGCTCCTGAACTATAGCAATTTTTTCTATTGAGTTTCTATTATTTTATTACATTGCATTGAACCTCAATACTATTATTTATGTATACATTAAGCCTCCATGCTATTATTTATGTATACATTGAGCCCCTATACTATTATTTATGTATACATTGAGCTCCTATACTATTATTTATGTAATACATTGAGCCCCTAAAATTTTTGCACAAATTTATCAAAACTACATAAATAATAGCATAAGGGCTCAATGCAATACAATAAAATAATAGAGGGTCAATAGAAAAAACTACTATAATTCAGGAGTTTAAAAATGGATTTTACCTATTAAGTATTAATTGGAATAGAGTAAACTAGAAAAACAGCACATCCAAATTAAACCAATATCTCAAACAAACCATCTATTTTATAGCGATCAAATCTGGTGGGTTTTGTTTATTATTGTGTTTGTGTCGATGATATGTATATATATATATATAAACACAAAAAGATAATAAATTTAGCATCATTACTAAAAATCTTGAACAATATAAAAACCCTAACTGAGAACAGAAACCAGATGCTCAAAGAATAGAATAGGAATAAGATAGAGAATAGAGTAACTGATTTCGATTGAGCTGTTGAACAGTCATCTCTTAACGCTTCCTGGCTCTCTTCCTAGAACGCCTCCAGGTCCAACATCCTGCAATTTCGTCGCGGTGATTATGCTGCATCAAAATTCAATTTTGGTGTACTTTACGCTAGGGATTGTCTTTTTATAATGTGTTTTGATCTTTAAAATTTCGTAATTATTATAGTAATTGCTGCCCAATCAAATATTAGGCTTTGTGAATTTTGAGTATTTAATTTGGAAATTATTATGATGAAAAAATTTGGAAATTATTGGCTGTGGTTGGTTTAGTAATTGCAGGTTTGGATTGAAATTCAAAATCATTAAACTTAAAATTTAAAAAGTATTTTATCTTATATTTCACTATTCATCCTCAAAGCTTTTTATGTGAAACTACTAAATTTTTTATAAAAAAAATTATAAAAAATCCCCACTTTTAACAACAATATTTATCTTCATTTATCTTCTATTCTATCCAAAAGACACTTTTTTAATTTTCATTTATCTTCGGTATCTTAATTCATGAATGTAAGCTTTTGATTGTAAAACTCAATGATTATAAGGTGTTTTTTGTAGAAAGGTCAGCAGATTCTGTTGCTCATTCCATTGCTAGAGCAGCAGTCTCTATACCTGATCAGGGGGAGTAGATTGATATTTGTCCTCTCATTATTACTGATGTACTGCAATTTCATATGGTTTAATGCATTCCAGTTTAGTTCAAAAAAAAAAATTATCTTCTATTCTATCCAAAAGACCATTTTTTTAATTTTGTCTTAAAGACTCTAATTGTATTCTATTTAAAATATTCTTCCTTAATACTATAAAAAAAATTTCGTATTCTATTTCATTGAATAAAAAAAAATCCCTTTTCTCATATTTAGCATAAACAAAGAAAAAAAATCAATAACTTCTAAACTCCTTTTTTAAAAAAATTTTCTCACATATTTCATTAAATTTTCTATTTTCTTTCTATTTTTCTTGCTGTTTATTTTGCTTTTGCATGAGGTGTCATAACTTGATGACAATATTGGAATTGTAGTATATTTGCTGCTCTATCATATGAAATTGCTTATATAGCTGTGCTTTTTATCAATAAGGCAATTCTTATACAGTTTTCTCATTCAATACATCTTCTCACTTTGAAGGTATTGATTTAGGTTTAAGATGATGATGATGATAATAATAAGGCAAAATTCATTTTTAAGCCCCTGAATTATAGCGGTTTTTTCTATTGAGCCCCTATCGTTTTATTTTGTTTCATTGAGCCTCTATACTGTTATTTATTCACCTATTGAGCCCCAATTTGATAAATTCCATAAAAATGTGCAAAAAATTTAGGGGCTCAAAATATTATATAAATAATAGTATAGGGGCTCAATGTATTCATAAATAATAGTATATGGGCTAGGTGAATAATAAAAGCATAGGGGCTCAATGAAACAAAATAAAACAATAGGAGCTCAATAGAAAAAATCGCTATAGTTCAGGGGTTTAAAAATAAATTTTGCCTAATAATAATAATAAATCATGGTGGCAAAAAAAAAGTAAAATCCATTACCAAGCCCTTGAACTATAATAATTTATTCTATTGAGTTCTATCATTTTATTGCATTCTACTGAGCCCCTATGCTTTTATTTATGGAGGACCAATTTGACAAACCCACTAACAGTGTTAAGTATTGCATATAAAAATAAAAGTATAGGGGCTTAATAGAATAAACCAATAAGTTCAGGAGCTTTATAATGGATTTTGCCTATTGAGACTGCTAAAAAAGTCATCAATTGCTACTTAAATAAAAGTATAAGGACTTAATAGAATGATAAGGGCTCAATAAAATTAACTCAGTAAGTTCAGGGGTTTTATAATATATTTTGCCAAAAAAATTCTACCCAAGATAGAAATATTAAAAAAAATTCACATGCAACTGCACAAAAAAACAAATCATGCCCATGGACTATAAAAAAAAATTCTGACAATTTTTACCAATTGAGCTAAAATCACCATAAAATAGTAATTTTTTTTTTATCAAGGGAATTTTTATAAAAAAAGCACAAAAGGAGATTTTTTTTTTTCCCTTACTTTTTGGCATAAATTGGCAAAAAGCCCTTTATATAAAGCCTTTTCAAGTCATGCTTAAACGAGTCTACGGACCTCTATCTCAGACTTGGTTTAGTATTTTGTATATGACTTGATAATATCATCCCATCAAGCAACAACACAGCAGGAAAGCAATGCTCAAAACTTATGCTACTTCTAACACTGCAGAGAACCCTTTATTATATAGAAAGTGAACCAAAATAAGAAGCCAAATCAATTGTTATAGCAGAACAACCTGGTAGTACAAAGTAGCAAACTGTCCGATGATTCTTTTTTCCGGCAGTCTCTAAGATTATAGATAACTAATTCAATTTTCAGGACTACATTAATAATATTATTAAACGGAGTCTTCATTTTGCTGTCCGAGGCACGTAGAGGCTGAATAAGAGAAGTGCCTATAGCATACAGCACCAGTACATGCCAATAAAACAAGTGCAGAGACAAAGTCACTATCGCTTAACAAGAAATAAACGAGACACTCCATTATAGCTTCCACAAATGCATCCCACACACCAAAATAAAAAAAGGGTTGTTAAAGCACCCGCTGAGCATGAAACCTGAAGGTGATGACAACCATCCAGACATATACAAGGTATTGAACTGCAGACACTTTCGCAGTAGGAAGGCAAGCAATACAGCAACCCCATCAAGAGTTGATCTTTCAGTACGTCCCATCACACGATAGAGTAAATGTCGACCAAGAATTGTAGTACATTTGCTGCTCTATCATATGGAATTGCTTATATAGTTGTGCTTTTTATCAGTAAGGCAATTCTTATATGGTTCGAAAAAATAAGGCAATTCCTACAAAGTATTCTCATTCAATACATCTTCGCACTTTGTAGGTATTAATTTAGGTTTAAGATGATCATGATTATGATCATGATGATAATAATAATAATAATAAAAAATCATGATGGGCAAAAAAAAAAGATGAAATCTATTATCAAGCCTTTGAACTATAACGATTTATTTTATTGAGTTCCTATCATTTTATTGCATTTTACTTAGCCCTTATGTTTTTACTTATGTAGGACTGATTTGACAAATTCACTAATAATGTTAAGTATTGCATATAAAAATAAAAATATGAGGGTTCAATAGAATAAACCAATAAGTTCAAGAGCTTTATAATTGATTTTGCCTATTAAAACTGCTAAAAAAGTCCTCAATAGCTACTTAAATAAAAGTATAAAGACTCAATAAAATGCAATGAAAGATAAGCGCTCAATAAAATTAACCCAGTAAATTCAGGAGTTTTATAATATATTTTGCCACAAAAAATTCTACCCAAGTTGGAGATGCCCAAAATAGACATAATAAAAAAAATTCACATACAACTGAAAAAAAAAATTATGCAGTCCGCCATGGACTATAAAAAAAAACTCTGACAATTTTTGCCAATTCAACTAAAATCACCATAAATTAGTAATTTTTTTTTGTTTTTATTAAGGGAATTTTTATAAAAAACAACCACAAAAGGAGAATTTTTTTTTCTTTACTTTTAGACATAAATTGGCAAAAAGCCCTTTATATACAGCCTTTTCAAGTCATGCTTAAACCAGTATACAGATTTCTATCTCAGACTGGGTTTGGTATTTTGCATTGAAATATTTATACAAATAGGCACTTTTAAAAAAATATTTATGAAAATATCAAATTTTTTTATTATTTACTGATTTAACACTTTTATTTACACTTTTGTAACTTTTATTTATAGATATGCACCCTTCTTACTTTTACCTTAATTTTTTCTTTTATTTTTATTTTCCTCTT
>CATIWM010045714.1:0-13574 GCA_949671775.1 Mallotus repandus
TTAATATTAATCATAATAAAAATTAATATATTAATTAAAAAATTATAAAAATAAATTTCACTAAAAATAATACCTATGAAAATATGAAAAATAGAAAAATAGAAAAGTAATAAACAAACATGATTTTCTGTTTTCTATTTTTTATTTTGGAAAATGAAAAACTGAAAAACAAAGAAAAGGAAAAGAAAACTGGAAAAGGAAAACAGAAAATGTTTTCCAAAACTAAACAGACCCTTAGTTTTCTAAAATCTTTTATAATTTAGAAATTTTGAAAAATAATTTTCTAGTTTTCTAAAGTTAGAAAATATCATGACTAAATAACAATTTCTATTTTCCAGTTTTTTGAAAAAAAATTCTGGAAAACATATCTTATTTTCTAAAACTAAACAGACCCTAAAATTGTTTATTTTTTCTCCCAACTATTCTATTACTATGACTATAAATGAGCTGAACTGCTCACTAATAATTTAGTATTCGATTCAATAAAATCTCATTCAAACTCGTTTAATATCCTAGTCAAACTCAATCTATGCAAACTTAGCTAGTGGAGCTCGTAGATAAATGAAGTTAGTGAGTTAGCTGATTGTTTAAAAACAAAAAAGGTTAAAATTGGGGAATAAAAATATAAGAAAACAAAAAGAAACGGGGTAAAAAAAAAAAAAGGCTAAAAAGCTGTCTCTCTTCTTTCCGCCGTACAGTGGTATTTATATATATTTATTGATATTGACTTTGAGGAAGCAGCACCTGAGCTGAGCAAAGAGAACGCAATCTCTCATATTCTCTCAGACTGACTGCGTGTGCGCAATATAGCCAGCCATGAGTCTCTTTGGTCTGGGCAGGTCAGTTAATTGCATATTTTTAAAGTTATGAATGGGATAGATCCATCTCTTTCTCTTATTTTCCATTTCTCCATCACAATTGTCCGCCCGTTACTGTTGCTGTGTGTGTTTTTCTACAATTCACTTTGCCTGAAATGAAATTGGACTCGATGCTTGCTGCCTGTGATGAAACCATATTCACATCAAGCACAGAGGGGATGGGATCTTTCTATTTTTATATTATATCCTTTGATTGATCTGTTTCTCTACATAATCAATCAATGTCTCAATGGAATTGCTTTTGAAAAATGCTTGCTTTTTCCCAAACTCTCCTTACTTTCTACTTGCTTTTTCTGACTAAAGCTGCACTGCTTTGTTGTATCATCTGTGTCCGTTGATCCCAAACTTTTACATGGGGTTGCCACTTCTGTCCTGTCACATAAATTCTTTAGCTAAAAGCTGTTTTTTTTTTTTTTTTTGGGTTGGGCTGCATGTATCTCCCTAGTTCATACATTTGAAAGAGTAGCTAATTTGGCCTTTACAACCTACAAGAGTTTTTCATATGATCTGATGTTAGCTAGGTCGGCAAAAGCTAATGCCTACCAGATTTGCTAATATGAGGCTACTTCCTTGCTAACTTCTTTTTTCTCACCACTCATTTTTTACGAGAGCACAAATATTACTTCCTTAAAAAGCAAAGCGGAAAGTTGAGACTGGATATTATTAAATGCCGTTGAAACTTGAGTATGTTTGTAGACCTTTTGGCATGGTGGAAACTACTCTTGGCAAATACCTGCTTGTTAATTGTCTAATAAGTATGTTAAAGCAGTTTCTTGTTCATACTGGTCTGCATTGTTTTTTGTCATTTTTAATATTGTTGCTGTTATTGTTTTTCTACTGAATCTTCATTGTAATTTTTTTGTAAATAGGAACCAAAGGACATTTCGCCCCAAAAAGAGCGCACCGTCAGGAAGTAAGGTCAGTTTTCCTTTTTTCAATCAATTGTTTTGTAAATTTCTCCATTGTTGTTCAAATGTAATATGATATGTGATTCTATGACAACTGGGCTTTACAATTGATAATATGGTGTTTAAGTACTCGTATTTGCTTTCTGTTATAAGATACTAGGTTGCTACTGAATGCATGTGGTTCATTCACTATTACAAGGAATGGGAACCACCTTACAGTCTTTTTGACTGGCGAATCAGTTGGGAGCATGTTTAGCAAGCATAATATTTTGTTGTTTGTAGTTGTGCTCTTCATATTTTAGCAATTGCAAGTAAATGATTTTATTATTATTATTATTATTATTTATGAATCCTCGATTCCTTGGGTGTTCAAACAAAGCAAGATGAGCAAAGATAACTAATGATAAATTTTTTATCATACCATCATTTAAAGTACTTATGGGTTGTTTATGAGCCTGGACAGTTCATTCAAATATGCAATTGAAATCTTTCATGTGTAGGAAAATTGTTTTCACCTTCTATTAATTGCTAGTTCTTTAGTTGGATATAACTAGGTGGACATTACCTGTCCTTAGAAAGGTCTGGCCGCACCTTCAGGAACAATTATCTTGTTAGGACTCCACTCCAGTTGCTAGCCTTACTTAGATTTTGACACTTCTTTACAACATGATATTCCATTCATTGATTCAATGCTTTATATTATTAAAGGAAAGACAACAAAAAATTGGCAACCATCACCAAAACATGCGGAAATTTACACTGGAATATGACAGATATAGTGGTATATTTTTACTGCAAATGGTTGAGTTCTACAGCTCTTGAAGTCTGGAATCTGTACATCTAAGATGTTTAAAGTTGGGATGTAAGTTCACAAAGCATTTGGTTGTAATTTTGTATGGCTAAAACGAGAACAGAACAGAGTAGATAATAAAATAACAAGAATTAGCAAATAGTTAAATATCCATGCAAATAATATCACATATGAAAAAAAAATTATTCAAGGGTGATACATGCATTGTATCCCTGATATCCTAGATTAAGAGGTAGACGCTTGATCGATGGGCTATTGGCCCTATGGTGGACAAATGCATAGACACTGATTAAAAAGAACAATAATTAAGAAGAGATAAAAGGAAAAGAAAAAACATGGGAGAGAATGAAAGAGGCAACTTCCTCTATATTCGTTGAATTTGCTGGCAATGCTAAAGTACATTCATAGTTATTAAAGGTGAAAGGCGCAAAGGGCTCTTGGAGCCTAGGCAAAAGCCGCAAGGTGCAGGCTCACGTCTGAGTGACATGAGGCACAAAAGAGAAGAAAATTAAATATATATATATATATATATATATCAAATTTGCATGAATAAAATGTTTACACAGTTCCTTACATATACAGATCAGTGCTAGAAATTTGTAGATGAAGAAACAATTAAAGAAATTAGCAAAAAAACAGCTGTAAAGTAAAACATTACTGAGGCAATAAGGCGCGCGCCTCATGAACATTGCCCTCCTTTTAATGTTTGAGGCAGTAGGGCTTGTGCCTGGTGATCCTTGTGCCTCAGGCGCGCATTTTAACAACTATGAGTACATTATGAACTGGAATAAAAGGAGAAATGAAACTAAAATCTTGCTTTGAATAGAGAAGATGCAATGTAAATTAACATTAGATGCATCTTTGAAGAGAGATTATGATAGCAGTCCCAGGATTAGGGTTATGGGGTGCATAATCTAGGAAATAAAATCTGAAATATGAATAAAATAGAGAATATCAAGATAATTGTAATTGCATTTGAGTGTCTGACTATTTTATAAGTAAAATAAGAAAAATAATAAATTAAGCATGATGTATACTTGTTATGAGAATGTAACTTACATTAAAAAGGATAATGATTAATCTAGTGATTTGAAGAAGTTGGTGGGGACTGAGATTGGGAAAGGAAGGTAAAGAGTGTAGATATTAAATAAATTTTCTTATGTAAAAGCTCTTCCTCGTATATATTGCTAGGCAATGATATTCATTAATAGCAAAGAGAAAGCTTAGCAGTTGTCATTGGATTGAGAAAGGAATATGTATGTTTCTACTTATATTTAGGGAAAGTAAGCTTTGCAGTGGACATTAATGATGACTTTGTGAATAAAGATAGGACTTAGTGCCAGTAGTGGCCCATAAACCTACACATTCCTTTGATAGAACCAGTATCCAGCAACTTGAACAATTTATTAGGCCATGTGTTTAATTATTTCAGATAGGACTTATAATCAAAGCTGATCCTTAGAGAACCATCTAATGCTGTTTTACACTGGCTACATGCTACTATTTTAAGCTTTAAAATGACAAAAATAGACAGATCAGGCCTATGCTGGAGTAACTGGCCTGTGTGGTCTAGCTTCTATTTATATTATAGAGTACTAGATTACTGCACACATTCTAGTGTTTTCTTTTTGAACTTTTTAACTTGCCATGATGCAGGGTGCGCAACTTAGGAAGCACATTGATGCCACCCTAGGTAGCGGAAACCTGAGGGAAGCTGTAAGACTTCCTCCCGGGGAGGATTTGAATGAGTGGCTTGCTGTGAATAGTAATTTCTTTTCTTCTCTCTTTCTTCTTGTTCGTGTGCTTCTGAACATGGAGCTTTCCTTTTGTTTTATCACCGTCCTTTTTTTTTTTTTAAGATTGACTTATTATAAATTCTTTCACAAAATTATAATCTTATTGTAAGCTTTTGGATTCTCTCATTTCAGCTGTAGATTTCTTCAACCAGGTGAATCTTCTTTATGGTACCCTCACAGAGTTCTGTACTCCTGAAAACTGTTCTACAATGTCTGCAGGCCCCAAGTATGGCATGCAAATTAACTGCTTCTGTTTTCATTTTTAATGTTTTATATTGCTTTACAATTAACCGATAAAAGTTTGACCATCACATACTATAATCATCTGGCTGTAACCTCTACTTTTCTCTTTTATTTTTTCCTTCCCTTGCCATATGTTTTGAAGGTGATAGGGAACTCTTTGGTTTAGATGCTAGTGAGTTAGCGCAACTAGATTTAAAAATAGCAATTTTGGATTTTATTATAAAATTGTCAACTTTTTTTATTTTATATGGAAAAAAGAAACATTTAGAGAGAAAAATGAGCGATCAAAATAGGATAGTAAGATAAAGCATTACCTTACAAATTGTTTTACTCCCTCCGTTCCTTTTTATCTGTTATTTTAGAGAATATGTGAAATTCCATTTAATTGTCACTTTTATACAATTAATAAAATTTAAATTCTGTTTTGTCGATTTTGCCCTTGTCCTTATTAACTCATTTATTACTTCCTTATCATTATCCTTTTTTGCTTTATACAATCAACCAAGGGTACTTTAGTCTCTCAACTTATTTTCTCATAAATTCAAGACTAATTAATTATTTTTTAATCCAAGTGAAACTCCCTAAAACGATAGATAAAAAGGAACGGAGGGAGTAGTATCTTTGCTATGCCAAAAGCATAACATGAGTGCCATGGTGTATATATAGTGGCAACTTCAACCATGGTCCTGAGTTCTACAATTCAATGGGCTAGCTGATCTTTAAGAAATCACTTCAGGTCATTTAGGTCATTTTCACAATTAGTATGGGATTTCTAATACATTTTGTGACTATTTTCTTTTTTTTTTTCAGTTTTTTTTTTCTTCCCAAAATTCTTAGAAATGAACAACATTCTTGTTAATACTGCATTATATATTAATACTGCAAAATTTTTCACAAAAATTTTTAAAAGAAAAAAAAATATTAATACTGCATTATATTGGTGAAAAGATCAAGAATTTCTCTCTCTGTATGGACTTCTTACGCTTGTTACTGTGGTAGTTGATTTGAAACTTAAAATTGACCTCAATGAATAAAATAGGAATGGAACCATTTGATATCAATTGTAGTCCCATATATGAGTAATTTTTAAATACTTGTTTTACTAGGCATACTGGTAATTAATTATGGAGTTTTTTCCCCTATAAATGTCCATTAAAGCATGGAATATTTTAAAAATATCTGTTATCCCTTCTAAATTTTCAAGCATAAAATTGGATTTATTTTCCTATTTATTTCTTTTTTTATTATATGCTTTAAACACCAACCTTTCATTTCTAATCCAATCAAAATCCAAAAGGAGTTTAAGGTTAGTTAGATGTGAAGGAAAAGAAAATTAAAATCTCTTGTTAAATCGTATAGAACTTTAGGAGGCACCTAGCTTTCGACTATGGTACTCTATATTCTCAGTAGTAGGAAGCTGATTGGTTATACTGAGAAGAAGATATTATTTAACAGTATACCACTCAGATTAAATTTGTGGAAGTTTTTTTTTTTTTTTTTGACTATCTTTATTTGTTTTAAGATTTCCCAAAGGAGACGTTATTTACCCTTCTTTGCAACGGGCCATACATTACTTAAGGGCATATCATTCACTTATTTTCATGCAATTGACTTTATGTATTACACTATGCAGAGTTATATTGTTTAAGTTGTTACTACATTTATGGATCTAAGGAGCCCATCTTTTACCATATAATAGAAAACTTCAGTAGGTTCCACTGTTATCTTCAGAGATAATGTTCAAAATATTGTCTTTGTTCTACACAAAAGCCTGTGCTAACTTTCCATTTATACAACTCACTGTTGTTTGCCCCTAGTCTTTCATGCGAGGTCAACATTTTGTGCCCATTTTTGAAGGCATAAAACTTGCAAAGTTTTGACAACAGGTGCATGCTAAAATTCTCTTACTAACTTGGCAAAGAATTTATCACTTTTATTGGAAAAATTGGGAGTTCTATGTTTCCTGATTACTTGAACAAGCCAATGGGTTACTTGATGATTACTGAATACTAATCCACCTACATTTAGCTGATAATCCATAAAGATATAATTTTTCAATTATTTGCGTCTCTTTATACAGGTATGAGTATAGATGGGCAGATGGGGTTCAGATCAAGAAACCTATTGAAGTTTCTGCTCCAAAATATGTTGAATATTTAATGGACTGGATCGAAGCTCAGCTTGATGATGAATCCATATTTCCCCAAAAGCTTGGTAATATCGTCAGATCTCTACTTTTTGTGCAAGCTTATATGCATATACAGGTTCCTTTTCTTTTCCTCCTAAATGTAGGGTTAAGAGTTGACGTTAAATTATGATACAATAAGCCAATTATAAAGAGACAGATTATAGTGGTAATCTTCAGTTTTGAAATATATATTTTACTAGTGAAGATAAATGCTACCGCGTCAATGATGTAACTCCTTTTAATTGGTATGGTAAGCGCCTTGGTATTGGTAAGTCTTAACCCTCCCCATATTGTCAAAGTAGTGCTGCCCATACAACTTTAATTAATTAGCAAAATCAAACTGTAAAATCGATCTCTATCTAGTTCCAGTGATTAATAGATAGTTGTGGCTTCTCTATGTTATACTAAATTCTTTATTCTGATTCTCAGGTGCACCATTTCCCCCCAATTTCAAGGAGGTTGTTAAGACAATATTCAAACGACTGTTCCGTGTATATGCACATATTTATCACTCTCACTTCCAGAAAATTGTGAGCCTCAAGGAGGAAGCCCATCTAAACACATGCTTCAAGCATTTCATACTGTTCACTTATGTAAGTTCTCTATCACATGTTTTGACCTATGAATTAGAATCAACTTTGTATGTCCTGAGTATACACACACAAGCACATGCCTGTATAAATGTGCATTAAGCTGGCTTGCTTCAAGTGGACATTTTTTTTGTCGGTAAGTGCCTAACTCGATCTGTTTTGATTCACATTTATAATTTTTCTCAATATTTTCCTTTTTCAAGCTGACAAGAATTTGCATTCTGCATGCACACATGACTTGCTCAACTCAACTTATAAGTCTTAAACCTTATATTTTACTAGTTGGGATCTGCTATATAATTATTATTCTTCATGTGTTCCATTTAAGGCTATATCTTCACAAATATCTAGTGTAGATAAGTTCGTTCTATGACTTCCCTTCCTGTGATCCTAAGCCTACTTCCTCTAATTTCTTATCCTCTCCAAGCAGCAAGTAGTGCTTATTTATTTCTCAGTGTGATGGAGAACCTGGATCCCTTTCTAACTCAACAACCAGAGAATCTTCATAGCTTTCTCTCGGCTCTGCTTTCAATTTCAGAACTCCCTATCTATTCATTGAAGATAACAGCAGCTTTCTGCAATTGATATAATTGTTACTTCTGGTGATGGCTCAACTACTGATAAGGATCCTCCAGGTGCCATCCTTAGTGTTAGTAATGTAGTTACAACACAACGGCTCATTCTCTCATGAATAGGCTCTTTCCAAATCAACTCTATCATGTCACCTGAGCTCTTCATGCAATGCTGCGCTCATCTATTTGCAGCCCATTCACCCTTTTGTGATAGTTCATTGTTGTTTTGGCCTACGTTGAAATTGTACAAATCATCGCAATCTTCAATTCCTCATGTTTCCTTAATAGCGGCCTGATGGCTGTCAGCTTTTGGGAAACTGTTCTATTATTAATTTTGAGGAAAACAAAGGCTGAAAGCTGGAGTGGACATTAACTTGAATAGTAGCAGTAGTAAAAAGTTAAGAATTTAGGGCTTAGTTTCACATCAAAACTTGAGACCACGCCCAAGGAATGAATTGCATTATACAACTCAAAAGCAAAATTGCAAGTGCTTATATTAGACTGAAAACTGAATTAAAAACAGCTATAAGTGTAGGTATTTGTAGAACTATTCGCTAAAATAATTTAAGAAAATAATGAATAAGACTCAAAGAATAGACCTAATCCTTTAAGGATGTGAATATCTAACAAAACAAGAAAGAATAAAGGATTTGAATATCTAATAAAACAAGAAAGAATAAAACTATCCTTGATCAACGGAAAAATAAAAGTGCAGGCTCCTAGTCTGCTGTTCTAGCAAAGGTGGAAAGTAAAAATTACCCTGCTT
Organism: Mallotus repandus; assembly: GCA_949671775.1. NCBI lineage: Eukaryota > Viridiplantae > Streptophyta > Magnoliopsida > Malpighiales > Euphorbiaceae > Mallotus > Mallotus repandus. The sequence goes on from CATIWM010045714.1 coordinate 8,753, forward strand.
CCTAAATATGAATATTCACGCTCTCTGTGCTCCATAAGTGCCACTTCCACCTTATTAAAAATACATTCAATCCTTATTTGGTCCTTCTTTGTGTTCCTATATATCCTATCTTAGCTATTATCCTTTTACCATATATATTCTTTATCAGCTCCCAGTATTTGTTGCTATAATTATAATTGGCAATCTCTTGATCCTATTAAGCTCCATTTCAGTTTAGTTTGATTTTGATATCATATAGGATTCCAATCTCATTCATGCACTTTATTCATCTTTCCTAGATATCTGAAATGTGTGCTTTGTTAGACTGGTATACTTCTAAGCTAACTTCAACTTCCACCACTTTCCTCTCTGCTGCTAAAATTGTAATGCATAGGGGCAATTATATTATTGGTGTGGTTTCCCTTATTTTTCAATTTTTTTAATTTAGTATCTGAACTTTATTGTTTTCAATTGTGTCGGACTTTTTCTCTTCCTAGTCAAGTGTCTTTGATCATACAGTATTTAATTTTCAGAATGCTGCAATATGCTATTTTCTGCCAATTAATAATGCCATTATATATTTTCACTTTCTTTCTATATTTCCATTACATTCTCTCAATTTTTCCTAAATGAAAAGCATACTTCACCTCTTCGCATCTCATTTAATGTCATAAGTCTTGTCTATAAGATTTTTTTATCGTCTTTTGTGCATTTCTTAACTACTGAACAAGCGGATATTTTTTTTCTTGACTTCTTTGACTATCAAGCAAAATAAAAACATCAGATATTGCCTATATGTCGAGAAAAAAAAAAAGTGGGAATTGTCATAAAGCATGAAATTAGAATTTTAAGTTTAAGGTTACAGAGCTAATTGGACTATTGAACTATGGTAAGATAATCTTTAGTGTCATTATTGAGCTCCTGCATGAACACCAAAAGACACTGACACATAGACATATATTACTTGCATGGTATTAGTGTCTCGTTCCCTTCAATTCACATTATTGCTAGTTAGCGTTTAAGTGAAGATGCAGATAAAGTAAGCAAGTACATAGTTATAATAAAAAGGAAAAAGCACAACAAAATTAACAAAGTTGTATCATCTGTACTAATGGATTGTGGCAAACAAAATATATACCCTAAGCATTCCATATCCTTAGGCACTAATTCTTTTGAGTGACTTAATGGGAATTAAATGTAACCTTAACTTTGGTGGCAACTAAACCTTATAAGCTTCCTTCCAATGTTGTCACAATTGGGAATGCGCCCTGATATTCTCTTAACAAGCTTCTGTGCAGGCTTGGGTCCTTCCATGCATATAAAGTTCAACCAACATTATGTTTGCTTAGATGAATAATACAATTAGTCTAAGGTTGCTTAATGATAAAATGACCTAACTGTTGAAGATATGAAGCTCAACAATAGGTTTTAACATCTCTAATACACCCTCCTATGTGAAGGCCAATTGGACTTGAAATGTGGATTATACCACAAATCTACATTATCTTGTGCTGAAACTCAAGTATTATATGCTTCCAGGATTCAACTTTGGACCTTTTGGTCTGTAGGAGGCTTTAATATCATGTCAAAAAAGTCACTCGACTTAAAAGCTTAAGCCTCTAAGAAAAGATGTCCTTTTAATTATAAAGAAATGAGGGGCTTGATCACTCTTTGGTTTATGATTAAAAGGATTTCAGATATTATAGGCTTAAGTTGTTCCTTGCATGAGAACTACCTTTTTTATGTTTTCTGCAGAATAACAAAATGCTGGCTTATATTTGCACAGAAGTTATTAATCGTGCACCAAAAAAAAATGAAGCATCATACTTTTTAGTCTTTATTTTATGTCCAATGCTATTCTCTATTCTCTGAAATATGTGATTATGAAAGTTTTATTTGATGCAAGACTTAGTAGCTTTGCAATTATTGGTAATGTTCAATATATGGTTTTATTTGTCATATGCTTGTTAATTGCTTTGCAGGAATTTGGATTGATAGACAAAAAGGAACTTGCACCTCTCCAGGAGCTTATAGATTCCATAATCGTTCCTTACTAAATGGCATCTGTCTATTTCAAAAAAGCTGTTATATTAACAATATATATTAGAACCAAATAAATAACACTAGAGATACTAAGTGCACTTAGTAATCTGACTTTATAGTGTCTATATTGTTTAAACAGTTGTGTTATATGGGCTGTAATTTTTTTAACTTATTTTCATAAAGTAAAATATGAAACTTTATGAATTTCTGGCAAGGAAAGCATTGTTGAATGGAACTTCTAAATTCTAATGATGAAAACTTGCAATTTATTTTTTTCAGAAACAGATGGTAGTTGTGATATTTTTTAGGAGTGAAGTTTGACAGTCTTTTGGTGGCTTTCTGGTGTTCCAGTTGTTGAGCTTTCATAAGTGTGTTGCGATTTTTTTTCCTGAATTTTTGTGGGATTTGCTAATAATTAAAACATTACATATGTGAATAGTTTCGGTTACTTAGATAAATACCATTTTCAAAAATTAAAATTGCAAGGGCTTAAGTTTTAATGAGGAAAAATTGTAGTAGTAACACTCTTGAAAGTTTTAGTGTAAAGTTGCAGTTCTAACACCAAAATAAGCGCAACACTAGTATTATTGTGGCCATTTACCCAGGAAAATAAGGGAAAAAACAAGAAGTGAATTACTTTTTCATATTTGGAAAAAAAAAAAAGGAAACACTATAGAGAAAAGAAAATGTAGTACTGTTTTTCACCTTAAATTATCTTTCCAGGATAAGAAAAATAATAACTAAATATAATCTTTTCTGAAATAATAACTAGATATAGTTTAAATTCTAGAGATGAAAGATTAAAATAATAATTTAAAATTTGGCTATTTTCTTTCTTTTTTGTTTTTATTTTCTTTCTCTATTTTCTTCCTGTTTTTCCTTTATTCCCAAATGTAATGTTAAAATATTTTGTCAATGTGACGTCCAGCTTAAAATATTAAGAGAAAATTTTACTCCATGTATCTTTTAACCATTTTAATTTCGTTAGTGGCATGAACTTTTTATTTTTTTCAATTTTCACTTTTGTACCTAAAAGTGGTACATTTTTTAAAAACCTATGTTAACTTCGGCGATTGCTGTATTCTTGACATTTTTCTCTTGGCCAACTTCGGCGATTGTGTATTATATAATGCAAGTTGCTTGGCCGGCTTAATTATTGCCTCTCACTTACTCTTCAACAACTGCTATACTTATCTTCCTACTTATAGAAACATCAAATTGGCACCTATTCACCACGCAAAAGAACTAATGCTTCTAAGAAAACTTTTATATTTTAAATAATTTAATTTCATATTCTAAATAACAATTTTTTTAATTTTGAAACTTACTATTATTTAGAATATAAAAATTAATCTAATTAAACAAAAAAAAAATACCTATAGTCTTTAATAATTATTTTTTTTATAATTATTTAGAATTTAGAAATTAAACTAATTAAATTAAAAATTACCTATAGTATTCAACAATTATTTTTTAGTAAAAATAGCAAAAAATTATGAAATATATCAAATAAATTATTATTTTTATTATTGATAATAATACAAGTGAACATTATATTTATGGTATTAATTTTATTATTGATAATGAAAAAGCTGAAAAAATAACAAACTGCAACAAAAATCAACAACAACAATTTTTTATTGCTTTTGTTGATTTTTGTCGATTTTGTTATTTCAGTTGTTATTTTTCAATTATTTTTGTTATTTGTCTTTTTATATTTGTTGATTTTTGTTAAAAATAAAAAAATAACAATAAAAAATAATAAAAATTATGAGATATATAAAAAAATTATTATTTTTATCATTAATACTAATAAAAGTAAAAAAATTATTTATGTCCTTAATTTTTTCATTAATAATGAAAAAATAATTTAAAAAATAATAAAAATCAATAAAAATAAACAACAATTAACAACTGACAATCAACAAAAATAAATAACAATCAACAACATAAAATTTTGTTGATTTTTGTTGTTTTGTTGTTTCAGGTGTTTTTAGTTTTTTTTTTTTGTTATTTCGGTTTGTTGATTTTTTTTATTTTTTTAGTTTTTTTTGTTGATATTACAAATATATTATAAGGATTGCAAACTTGTTACATATTGATGGTCAATAAGTATCAAATATTTTTTTTTAAAAAAGAAGTTGTTAGACATTTTAATAAACAAATTAAAATAAAAAAATAAAAAATCAATAAAAATAAACAACAATCAACAACTGACAATCAACAAAAATAAAAAAAAATCAATAACAATCAACAACATAAAATTTTGTTGATTTTTGTTGTTTTGTTATTTCAGTTGTTGTTTTTAGTTTTTTTTTTTTGTCATTTTGGTTTGTTGATTTTTGTTTTTTTTTTTTTGTTGATGTTACAAATACATCATAAGGATTGTAAACTTGTTACGTATTGATCATATTGATGATCAATACGTATCAAATATTTTTTTTAAAAAGAAGTTAGACATTTTAATAAACAAATTAAAATAAAAAAAATAAAATCCTTATTCTTTAAGAATATAAAAGGAGAAATTTTTTTTATTTATTGTTGTTACAACAGTTGAAGATATCTATTGATGGGTTTAACAACAATTGAAAATGTTTAGTTTATAATTATTCATTTGAAAAAAAAAAGGTCTTAAGAGAAAAAATATTAAGCAAAAAAAAAAAGAAAATGTTGAGAATAAAATGAAGACAGTATCTTAAAAATAGAAAAACGTTGAAAAAAAAAGTTGAGAAAAAAAATGAATATAGTACTATAAAAATAAAAAAAATATTGAGAAAAGAAATGAAGGCAGTAGAAAAAA